>CAWVNO010002154.1:0-26656 GCA_963930645.1 Salticus scenicus | reverse complement strand
ACATCCACCGGGGAATTTTGCAAGGTGAAACTTTAGGCCCGGGGGGGGTTTTTTACGAAGACTTTCGGCAGCCGTCCTACGCTTATCAGTATGAGTATCATCACCGGGAATTTTGCAAGGTGAAACTTTAGGCCCGGGGGGCGTTTTTACGAAGACTTTCGGCAGCCGTCCTACGCTCTCAAATTTTTTTCGCAGTTTCACATGCCCATCTTCAAACGACGATTCCCAAGCAACTCAAAGAGTCTAACTATCGCAATAACTTTCAGAATCTGCGGAATATATTCTAGTTTCATAATAACATCACCGGGAATTTTGCACGGTGAAACTTTAGGCCCGGGGGGCGTTTTTACGAAGACTTTCGGCAGCCGTCCTACGCTCTCAAAATTTTTTTCGCAGTTTCACATGCCCATCTTCAAACGACGATTCCCAAGCAACTAAAAGACTCTAACTATCGCAATAACTTTCAGAATCTGCGGAATATATTCTAGTTTCATAATAACATCACCGGGAATTTTGCACGGTGAAACTTTAGGCCCGGGGGGCGTTTTTACGCAGACTTTCGGCAGCCGTCCTACGCTCTCAAATTTTTTTTCGCAGTTTCACATGCCCATCTTCAAACGACGATTCCCAAGCAACTAAAAGAGTCTAACTATCGCAATAACTTTCAGAATCTGCGGAATATATTCTAGTTTCATAATAACATCACCGGGAATTTTGCACGGTGAAACTTTAGGCCCGGGGGGCGTTTTTACGCAGACTTTCGGCAGCCGTCCTACGCTCTCAAATTTTTTTTCGCAGTTTCACATGCCCATCTTCAAACGACGATTCCCAAGCAACTAAAAGAGTCTAACTATCGCAATAACTTTCAGAATCTGCGGAATATATTCTAGTTTCATAATAACATCACCGGGAATTTTGCACGGTGAAACTTGTGAAACTTTAGCCCGGGGGGCGTTTTTACGCAGACTTTCGGCAGCCGTCCTACGCTCTCAAATTTTTTTTCGCAGTTTCACATGCCCATCTTCAAACGACGATTCCCAAGCAACTAAAAGAGTCTAACTATCGCAATAACTTTCAGAATCTGCGGAATATATTCTAGTTTCATAATAACATCACCGGGAATTTTGCACGGTGAAACTTTAGGCCCGGGGGGCGTTTTTACGCAGACTTTCGGCAGCCGTCCTACGCTCTCAAATTTTTTTCGCAGTTTCACATGCCCATCTTCAAACGACGATTCCCAAGCAACTAAAAGAGTCTAACTATCGCAATAACTTTCAGAATCTGCGGAATATATTCTAGTTTCATAATAACATCACCGGGAATTTTGCACGGTGAAACTTTAGGCCCGGGGGGCGTTTTTACGCAGACTTTCGGCAGCCGTCCTACGCTCTCAAATTTTTTTTCGCAGTTTCACATGCCCATCTTCAAACGACGATTCCCAAGCAACTAAAAGAAGTCTAACTATCGCAATAACTTTCAGAATCTGCGGAATATATTCTAGTTTCATAATAACATCACCGGGAATTTTGCACGGTGAAACTTTAGGCCCGGGGGGCGTTTTTACGCAGACTTTCGGCAGCCGTCCTACGCTCTCAAATTTTTTTTCGCAGTTTCACATGCCCATCTTCAAACGACGATTCCCAAGCAACTAAAAGAGTCTAACTATCGCAATAACTTTCAGAATCTGCGGAATATATTCTAGTTTCATAATAACATCACCGGGAATTTTGCACGGTGAAACTTTAGGCCCGGGGGGCGTTTTTACGCAGACTTTCGGCAGCCGTCCTACGCTCTCAAATTTTTTTTCGCAGTTTCACATGCCCATCTTCAAACGACGATTCCCAAGCAACTAAAAGAGTCTAACTATCGCAATAACTTTCAGAATCTGCGGAATATATTCTAGTTTCATAATAACATCACCGGGAATTTTGCACGGTGAAACTTTAGGCCCGGGGGGCGTTTTTACGCAGACTTTCGGCAGCCGTCCTACGCTCTCAAATTTTTTTTCGCAGTTTCACATGCCCATCTTCAAACGACGATTCCCAAGCAACTAAAAGAGTCTAACTATCGCAATAACTTTCAGAATCTGCGGAATATATTCTAGTTTCATAATAACATCACCGGGAATTTTGCACGGTGAAACTTTAGGCCCGGGGGCGTTTTTACGCAGACTTTCGGCAGCCGTCCTACGCTCTCAAATTTTTTTTCGCAGTTTCACATGCCCATCTTCAAACGACGATTCCCAAGCAACTAAAAGAGTCTAACTATCGCAATAACTTTCAGAATCTGCGGAATATATTCTAGTTTCATAATAACATCACCGGGAATTTTGCACGGTGAAACTTTAGGCCCGGGGGCGTTTTTACGCAGACTTTCGGCAGCCGTCCTACGCTCTCAAAATTTTTTTCGCAGTTTCACATGCCCATCTTCAAACGACGATTCCCAAGCAACTAAAAGAGTCTAACTATCGCAATAACTTTCAGAATCTGCGGAATATATTCTAGTTTCATAATAACATCACCGGGAATTTTGCACGGTGAAACTTTAGGCCCGGGGGCGTTTTTACGCAGACTTTCGGCAGCCGTCCTACGCTCTCAAAATTTTTTTCGCAGTTTCACATGCCCATCTTCAAACGACGATTCCCAAGCAACTAAAAGAGTCTAACTATCGCAATAACTTTCAGAATCTGCGGAATATATTCTAGTTTCATAATAACATCACCGGGAATTTTGCACGGTGAAACTTTAGGCCCGGGGGCGTTTTTACGCAGACTTTCGGCAGCCGTCCTACGCTCTCAAAATTTTTTTTCGCAGTTTCACATGCCCATCTTCAAACGACGATTCCCAAGCAACTAAAAGAGTCTAACTATCGCAATAACTTTCAGAATCTGCGGAATATATTCTAGTTTCATAATAACATCACCGGGAATTTTGCACGGTGAAACTTTAGGCCCGGGGGCGTTTTTACGCAGACTTTCGGCAGCCGTCCTACGCTCTCAAAATTTTTTTTCGCAGTTTCACATGCCCATCTTCAAACGACGATTCCCAAGCAACTAAAAGAGTCTAACTATCGCAATAACTTTCAGAATCTGCGGAATATATTCTAGTTTCATAATAACATCACCGGGAATTTTGCACGGTGAAACTTTAGGCCCGGGGGGCGTTTTTACGCAGACTTTCGGCAGCCGTCCTACGCTCTCAAAATTTTTTTCGCAGTTTCACATGCCCATCTTCAAACGACGATTCCCAAGCAACTAAAAGAGTCTAACTATCGCAATAACTTTCAGAATCTGCGGAATATATTCTAGTTTCATAATAACATCACCGGGAATTTTGCACGGTGAAACTTTAGGCCCGGGGGGCGTTTTTACGCAGACTTTCGGCAGCCGTCCTACGCTCTCAAAATTTTTTTCGCAGTTTCACATGCCCATCTTCAAACGACGATTCCCAAGCAACTAAAAGAGTCTAACTATCGCAATAACTTTCAGAATCTGCGGAATATATTCTAGTTTCATAATAACATCACCGGGAATTTTGCACGGTGAAACTTTAGGCCCGGGGGGCGTTTTTACGCAGACTTTCGGCAGCCGTCCTACGCTCTCAAAATTTTTTTCGCAGTTTCACATGCCCATCTTCAAACGACGATTCCCAAGCAACTAAAAGAGTCTAACTATCGCAATAACTTTCAGAATCTGCGGAATATATTCTAGTTTCATAATAACATCACCGGGAATTTTGCACGGTGAAACTTTAGGCCCGGGGGGCGTTTTTACGCAGACTTTCGGCAGCCGTCCTACGCTCTCAAATTTTTTTCGCAGTTTCACATGCCCATCTTCAAACGACGATTCCCAAGCAACTAAAAGAGTCTAACTATCGCAATAACTTTCAGAATCTGCGGAATATATTCTAGTTTCATAATAACATCACCGGGAATTTTGCACGGTGAAACTTTAGGCCCGGGGGGCGTTTTTACGCAGACTTTCGGCAGCCGTCCTACGCTCTCAAATTTTTTTTCGCAGTTTCACATGCCCATCTTCAAACGACGATTCCCAAGCAACTAAAAGAGTCTAACTATCGCAATAACTTTCAGAATCTGCGGAATATATTCTAGTTTCATAATAACATCACCGGGAATTTTGCACGGTGAAACTTTAGGCCCGGGGGGCGTTTTTACGCAGACTTTCGGCAGCCGTCCTACGCTCTCAAATTTTTTTTCGCAGTTTCACATGCCCATCTTCAAACGACGATTCCCAAGCAACTAAAAGAGTCTAACTATCGCAATAACTTTCAGAATCTGCGGAATATATTCTAGTTTCATAATAACATCACCGGGAATTTTGCACGGTGAAACTTTAGGCCCGGGGGGCGTTTTTACGCAGACTTTCGGCAGCCGTCCTACGCTCTCAAAATTTTTTTTCGCAGTTTCACATGCCCATCTTCAAACGACGATTCCCAAGCAACTAAAAGAGTCTAACTATCGCAATAACTTTCAGAATCTGCGGAATATATTCTAGTTTCATAATAACATCACCGGGAATTTTGCACGGTGAAACTTTAGGCCCGGGGGGCGTTTTTACGCAGACTTTCGGCAGCCGTCCTACGCTCTCAAATTTTTTTTCGCAGTTTCACATGCCCATCTTCAAACGACGATTCCCAAGCAACTAAAAGAGTCTAACTATCGCAATAACTTTCAGAATCTGCGGAATATATTCTAGTTTCATAATAACATCACCGGGAATTTTGCACGGTGAAACTTTAGGCCCGGGGGGCGTTTTTACGCAGACTTTCGGCAGCCGTCCTACGCTCTCAAAATTTTTTTCGCAGTTTCACATGCCCATCTTCAAACGACGATTCCCAAGCAACTAAAAGAGTCTAACTATCGCAATAACTTTCAGAATCTGCGGAATATATTCTAGTTTCATAATAACATCACCGGGAATTTTGCACGGTGAAACTTTAGGCCCGGGGGGCGTTTTTACGCAGACTTTCGGCAGCCGTCCTACGCTCTCAAAATTTTTTTCGCAGTTTCACATGCCCATCTTCAAACGACGATTCCCAAGCAACTAAAAGAGTCTAACTATCGCAATAACTTTCAGAATCTGCGGAATATATTCTAGTTTCATTATAACATCACCGGGAATTTGCACGGTGAAACTTTAGGCCCGGGGGGCGTTTTTACGCAGACTTTCGGCAGCCGTCCTACGCTCTCAAAATTTTTTTCGCAGTTTCACATGCCCATCTTCAAACGACGATTCCCAAGCAACTAAAAGAGTCTAACTATCGCAATAACTTTCAGAATCTGCGGAATATATTCTAGTTTCATAATAACATCACCGGGAATTTTGCACGGTGAAACTTTAGGCCCGGGGGGCGTTTTTACGCAGACTTTCGGCAGCCGTCCTACGCTCTCAAATTTTTTTCGCAGTTTCACATGCCCATCTTCAAACGACGATTCCCAAGCAACTAAAAGAGTCTAACTATCGCAATAACTTTCAGAATCTGCGGAATATATTCTAGTTTCATAATCACATCACCGGGAATTTTGCACGGTGAAACTTTAGGCCCGGGGGGCGTTTTTACGCAGACTTTCGGCAGCCGTCCTACGCTCTCAAATTTTTTTTCGCAGTTTCACATGCCCATCTTCAAACGACGATTCCCAAGCAACTAAAAGAGTCTAACTATCGCAATAACTTTCAGAATCTGCGGAATATATTCTAGTTTCATAATAATATCACCGGGAATTTTGCACGGTGAAACTTTAGGCCCGGGGGGCGTTTTTACGCAGACTTTCGGCAGCCGTCCTACGCTCTCAAATTTTTTTTCGCAGTTTCACATGCCCATCTTCAAACGACGATTCCCAAGCAACTAAAAGAGTCTAACTATCGCAATAACTTTCAGAATCTGCGGAATATATTCTAGTTTCATAATAACATCACCGGGAATTTTGCACGGTGAAACTTTAGGCCCGGGGGGCGTTTTTACGCAGACTTTCGGCAGCCGTCCTACGCTCTCAAATTTTTTTTCGCAGTTTCACATGCCCATCTTCAAACGACGATTCCCAAGCAACTAAAAGAGTCTAACTATCGCAATAACTTTCAGAATCTGCGGAATATATTCTAGTTTCATAATAACATCACCGGGAATTTTGCACGGTGAAACTTTAGGCCCGGGGGGCGTTTTTACGCAGACTTTCGGCAGCCGTCCTACGCTCTCAAATTTTTTTTCGCAGTTTCACATGCCCATCTTCAAACGACGATTCCCAAGCAACTAAAAGAGTCTAACTATCGCAATAACTTTCAGAATCTGCGGAATATATTCTAGTTTCATAATAACATCACCGGGAATTTTGTACGGTGAAACTTTAGGCCCGGGGGGCGTTTTTACGCAGACTTTCGGCAGCCGTCCTACGCTCTCAAATTTTTTTTCGCAGTTTCACATGCCCATCTTCAAACGACGATTCCCAAGCAACTAAAAGAGTCTAACTATCGCAATAACTTTCAGAATCTGCGGAATATATTCTAGTTTCATAATAACATCACCGGGAATTTTGCACGGTGAAACTTTAGGCCCGGGGGGCGTTTTTACGCAGACTTTCGGCAGCCGTCCTACGCTCTCAAATTTTTTTTCGCAGTTTCACATGCCCATCTTCAAACGACGATTCCCAAGCAACTAAAAGAGTCTAACTATCGCAATAACTTTCAGAATCTGCGGAATATATTCTAGTTTCATAATAACATCACCGGGAATTTTGCACGGTGAAACTTTAGGCCCGGGGGGCGTTTTTACGCAGACTTTCGGCAGCCGTCCTACGCTCTCAAATTTTTTTTCGCAGTTTCACATGCCCATCTTCAAACGACGATTCCCAAGCAACTAAAAGAGTCTAACTATCGCAATAACTTTCAGAATCTGCGGAATATATTCTAGTTTCATAATAACATCACCGGGAATTTTGCACGGTGAAACTTTAGGCCCGGGGGGCGTTTTTACGCAGACTTTCGGCAGCCGTCCTACGCTCTCAAATTTTTTTTCGCAGTTTCACATGCCCATCTTCAAACGACGATTCCCAAGCAACTAAAAGAGTCTAACTATCGCAATAACTTTCAGAATCTGCGGAATATATTCTAGTTTCATAATAACATCACCGGGAATTTTGCACGGTGAAACTTTAGGCCCGGGGGGCGTTTTTACGCAGACTTTCGGCAGCCGTCCTACGCTCTCAAATTTTTTTTCGCATATTCACATGCCCATCTTCAAACGACGATTCCCAAGCAACTAAAAGAGTCTAACTATCGCAATAACTTTCAGAATCTGCGGAATATATTCTAGTTTCATAATAACATCACCGGGAATTTTGCACGGTGAAACTTTAGGCCCGGGGGGCGTTTTTACGCAGACTTTCGGCAGCCGTCCTACGCTCTCAAATTTTTTTTCGCAGTTTCACATGCCCATCTTCAAACGACGATTCCCAAGCAACTAAAAGAGTCTAACTATCGCAATAACTTTCAGAATCTGCGGAATATATTCTAGTTTCATAATAACATCACCGGGAATTTTGCACGGTGAAACTTTAGGCCCGGGGGGCGTTTTTACGCAGACTTTCGGCAGCCGTCCTACGCTCTCAAAATTTTTTTCGCAGTTTCACATGCCCATCTTCAAACGACGATTCCCAAGCAACTAAAAGAGTCTAACTATCGCAATAACTTTCAGAATCTGCGGAATATATTCTAGTTTCATAATAAAATCACCGGGAATTTTGCACGGTGAAACTTTAGGCCCGGGGGGCGTTTTTACGAAGACTTTCGGCAGCCGTCCTACGCTCTCAAATTTTTTTCGCAGTTTCACATGCCCATCTTCAAACGACGATTCCCAAGCAACTAAAAGAGTCTAACTATCGCAATAACTTTCAGAATCTGCGGAATATATTCTAGTTTCATAATAACATCACCGGGAATTTTGCACGGAGAAACTTTAGGCCCGGGGGGCGTTTTTACGCAGACTTTCGGCAGCCGTCCTACGCTCTCAAAATTTTTTCGCAGTTTCACATGCCCATCTTCAAACGACGATTCCCAAGCAACTAAAAGAGTCTAACTATCGCAATAACTTTCAGAATCTGCGGAATATATTCTAGTTTCATAATAACATCACCGGGAATTTTGCACGGTGAAACTTTAGGCCCGGGGGGCGTTTTTACGCAGACTTTCGGCAGCCGTCCTACGCTCTCAAATTTTTTTTCGCAGTTTCACATGCCCATCTTCAAACGACGATTCCCAAGCAACTAAAAGAGTCTAACTATCGCAATAACTTTCAGAATCTGCGGAATATATTCTAGTTTCATAATAACATCACCGGGAATTTTGCACGGTGAAACTTTAGGCCCGGGGGGCGTTTTTACGCAGACTTTCGGCAGCCGTCCTACGCTCTCAAAATTTTTTTCGCAGTTTCACATGCCCATCTTCAAACGACGATTCCCAAGCAACTAAAAGAGTCTAACTATCGCAATAACTTTCAGAATCTGCGGAATATATTCAAGTTTCATAATAACATCACCGGGAATTTTGCACGGTGAAACTTTAGGCCCGGGGGGCGTTTTTTCGCAGACTTTCGGCAGCCGTCCTACGCTCTCAAAATTTTTTTCGCAGTTTCACATGCCCATCTTCAAACGACGATTCCCAAGCAACTAAAAGAGTCTAACTATCGCAATAACTTTCAGAATCTGCGGAATATATTCTAGTTTCATAATAACATCACCGGGAATTTTGCACGGTGAAACTTTAGGCCCGGGGGGCGTTTTTACGCAGACTTTCGGCAGCCGTCCTACGCTCTCAATTTTTTTTTCGCAGTTTCACATGCCCATCTTCAAACGACGATTCCCAAGCAACTAAAAGAGTCTAACTATCGCAATAACTTTCAGAATCTGCGGAATATATTCTAGTTTCATAATAACATCACCGGGAATTTTGCACGGTGAAACTTTAGGCCCGGGGGGCGTTTTTACGCAGACTTTCGGCAGCCGTCCTACGCTCTCAAATTTTTTTTCGCAGTTTCACATGCCCATCTTCAAACGATGATTCCCAAGCAACTAAAAGAGTCTAACTATCGCAATAACTTTCAGAATCTGCGGAATATATTCTAGTTTCATAATAACATCACCGGGAATTTTGCACGGTGAAACTTTAGGCCCGGGGGGCGTTTTTACGCAGACTTTCGGCAGCCGTCCTACGCTCTCAAATTTTTTTTCGCAGTTTCACATGCCCATCTTCAAACGACGATTCCCAAGCAACTAAAAGAGTCTAACTATCGCAATAACTTTCAGAATCTGCGGAATATATTCTAGTTTCATAATAACATCACCGGGAATTTTGCACGGTGAAACTTTAGGCCCGGGGGGCGTTTTTACGCAGAATTTCGGCAGCCGTCCTACGCTCTCAAATTTTTTTTCGCAGTTTCACATGCCCATCTTCAAACGACGATTCCCAAGCAACTAAAAGAGTCTAACTATCGCAATAACTTTCACAATCTGCGGAATATATTCTAGTTTCATAATAACATCACCGGGAATTTTGCACGGTGAAACTTTAGGCCCGGGGGGCGTTTTTACGCAGACTTTCGGCAGCCGTCCTACGCTCTCAAAATTTTTTTCGCAGTTTCACATGCCCATCTTCAAACGACGATTCCCAAGCAACTAAAAGAGTCTAACTATCGCAATAACTTTCAGAATCAACGGAATATATTCTAGTTTCATAATAACATCACCGGGAATTTTGCACGGTGAAACTTTAGGCCCGGGGGGCGTTTTTACGCAGACTTTCGGCAGCCGTCCTACGCTCTCAAAATTTTTTTCGCAGTTTCACATGCCCATCTTCAAACGACGATTCCCAAGCAACTAAAAGAGTCTAACTATCGCAATAACTTTCAGAATCTGCGGAATATATTCTAGTTTCATAATAACATCACCGGGAATTTTGCACGGAGAAACTTTAGGCCCGGGGGGCGTTTTTACGCAGACTTTCGGCAGCCGTCCTACGCTCTCAAAAATTTTTTCGCAGTTTCACATGCCCATCTTCAAACGACGATTCCCAAGCAACTAAAAGAGTCTAACTATCGCAATAACTTTCAGAATCTGCGGAATATATTCTAGTTTCATAATAACATCACCGGGAATTTTGCACGGTGAAACTTTAGGCCCGGGGGGCGTTTTTACGCAGACTTTCGGCAGCCGTCCTACGCTCTCAAATTTTTTTTCGCAGTTTCACATGCCCATCTTCAAACGACGATTCCCAAGCAACTAAAAGAGTCTAACTATCGCAATAACTTTCAGAATCTGCGGAATATATTCTAGTTTCATAATAACATCACCGGGAATTTTGCACGGTGAAACTTTAGGCCCGGGGGGCGTTTTTACGCAGACTTTCGGCAGCCGTCCTACGGTCTCAAAATTTTTTTCGCAGTTTCACATGCCCATCTTCAAACGACGATTCCCAAGCAACTAAAAGAGTCTAACTATCGCAATAACTTTCAGAATCTGCGGAATATATTCTAGTTTCATAATAACATCACCGGGAATTTTGCACGGTGAAACTTTAGGCCCGGGGGGCGTTTTTTCGCAGACTTTCGGCAGCCGTCCTACGCTCTCAAAATTTTTTTCGCAGTTTCACATGCCCATCTTCAAACGACGATTCCCAAGCAACTAAAAGAGTCTAACTATCGCAATAACTTTCAGAATCTGCGGAATATATTCTAGTTTCATAATAACATCACCGGGAATTTTGCACGGTGAAACTTTAGGCCCGGGGGGCGTTTTTACGCAGACTTTCGGCAGCCGTCCTACGCTCTCAAAATTTTTTTCGCAGTTTCACATGCCCATCTTCAAACGACGATTCCCAAGCAACTAAAAGAGTCTAACTATCGCAATAACTTTCAGAATCTGCGGAATATATTCTAGTTTCATAATAACATCACCGGGAATTTTGCACGGTGAAACTTTAGGCCCGGGGGGCGTTTTTACGCAGACTTTCGGCAGCCGTCCTACGCTCTCAAATTTTTTTCGCAGTTTCACATGCCCATCTTCAAACGACGATTCCCAAGCAACTAAAAGAGTCTAACTATCGCAATAACTTTCAGAATCTGCGGAATATATTCTAGTTTCATAATAACATCACCGGGAATTTTGCACGGTGAAACTTTAGGCCCGGGGGGCGTTTTTACGCAGACTTTCGGCAGCCGTCCTACGCTCTCAAATTTTTTTTCGCAGTTTCACATGCCCATCTTCAAACGACGATTCCCAAGCAACTAAAAGAGTCTAACTATCGCAATAACTTTCAGAATCTGCGGAATATATTCTAGTTTCATAATAACATCACCGGGAATTTTGCACGGTGAAACTTTAGGCCCGGGGGGCGTTTTTACGCAGAATTTCGGCAGCCGTCCTACGCTCTCAAATTTTTTTTCGCAGTTTCACATGCCCATCTTCAAACGACGATTCCCAAGCAACTAAAAGAGTCTAACTATCGCAATAACTTTCAGAATCTGCGGAATATATTCTAGTTTCATAATAACATCACCGGGAATTTTGCACGGTGAAACTTTAGGCCCGGGGGGCGTTTTTACGCAGACTTTCGGCAGCCGTCCTACGCTCTCAAATTTTTTTTCGCAGTTTCACATGCCCATCTTCAAACGACGATTCCCAAGCAACTAAAAGAGTCTAACTATCGCAATAACTTTCAGAATCTGCGGAATATATTCTAGTTTCATAATAACATCACCGGGAATTCTGCACGGTGAAACTTTAGGCCCGGGGGGCGTTTTTACGCAGACTTTCGGCAGCCGTCCTACGCTCTCTAAATTTTTTTCGCAGTTTCACATGCCCATCTTCAAACGACGATTCCCAAGCAACTAAAAGAGTCTAACTATCGCAATAACTTTCAGAATCTGCGGAATATATTCTAGTTTCATAATAACATCACCGGGAATTTTGCACGGTGAAACTTTAGGCCCGGGGGGCGTTTTTACGCAGACTTTCGGCAGCCGTCCTACGCTCTCAAATTTTTTTTCGCAGTTTCACATGCCCATCTTCAAACGACGATTCCCAAGCAACTAAAAGAGTCTAACTATCGCAATAACTTTCAGAATCTGCGGAATATATTCTAGTTTCATAATAACATCACCGGGAATTTTGCACGGTGAAACTTTAGGCCCGGGGGGCGTTTTTACGCAGACTTTCGGCAGCCGTCCTACGCTCTCAAATTTTTTTTCGCAGTTTCACATGCCCATCTTCAAACGACGATTCCCAAGCAACTAAAAGAGTCTAACTATCGCAATAACTTTCAGAATCTGCGGAATATATTCTAGTTTCATAATAACATCACCGGGAATTTTGCACGGTGAAACTTTAGGCCCGGGGGGCGTTTTTACGCAGACTTTCGGCAGCCGTCCTACGCTCTCAAATTTTTTTTCGCAGTTTCACATGCCCATCTTCAAACGACGATTCCCAAGCAACTAAAAGAGTCTAACTATCGCAATAACTTTCACAATCTGCGGAATATATTCTAGTTTCATAATAACATCACCGGGAATTTTGCACGGTGAAACTTTAGGCCCGGAGGGCGTTTTTACGCAGACTTTCGGCAGCCGTCCTACGCTCTCAAATTTTTTTTCGCAGTTTCACATGCCCATCTTCAAACGACGATTCCCAAGCAACTAAAAGAGTCTAACTATCGCAATAACTTTCAGAATCTGCGGAATATATTCTAGTTTCATAATAACATCACCGGGAATTTTGCACGGTGAAACTTTAGGCCCGGGGGGCGTTTTTACGCAGACTTTCGGCAGCCGTCCTACGCTCTCAAAATTTTTTTCGCAGTTTCACATGCCCATCTTCAAACGACGATTCCCAAGCAACTAAAAGAGTCTAACTATCGCAATAACTTTCAGAATCTGCGGAATATATTCTAGTTTCATAATAACATCACCGGGAATTTTGCACGGTGAAACTTTAGGCCCGGGGGGCGTTTTTACGCAGACTTTCGGCAGCCGTCCTACGCTCTCAAATTTTTTTTCGCAGTTTCACATGCCCATCTTCAAACGACGATTCCCAAGCAACTAAAAGAGTCTAACTATCGCAATAACTTTCAGAATCTGCGGAATATATTCTAGTTTCATAATAACATCACCGGGAATTTTGCACGGTGAAACTTTAGGCCCGGGGGGCGTTTTTACGAAGACTTTCGGCAGCCGTCCTACGCTCTCAAAATTTTTTTCGCAGTTTCACATGCCCATCTTCAAACGACGATTCCCAAGCAACTAAAAGAGTCTAACTATCGCAATAACTTTCAGAATCTGCGGAATATATTCTAGTTTCATAATAACATCACCGGGAATTTTGCACGGAGAAACTTTAGGCCCGGGGGGCGTTTTTACGCAGACTTTCGGCAGCCGTCCTACGCTCTCAAATTTTTTTTCGCAGTTTCACATGCCCATCTTCAAACGACGATTCCCAAGCAACTAAAAGAGTCTAACTATCGCAATAACTTTCAGAATCTGCGGAATATATTCTAGTTTCATAATAACATCACCGGGAATTTTGCACGGTGAAACTTTAGGCCCGGGGGGCGTTTTTACGCAGACTTTCGGCAGCCGTCCTACGCTCTCAAAATTTTTTTCGCAGTTTCACATGCCCATCTTCAAACGACGATTCCCAAGCAACTAAAAGAGTCTAACTATCGCAATAACTTTCAGAATCTGTGGAATATATTCTAGTTTCATAATAACATCACCGGGAATTTTGCACGGTGAAACTTTAGGCCCGGGGGGCGTTTTTACGCAGACTTTCGGCAGCCGTCCTACGCTCTCAAATTTTTTTTCGCAGTTTCACATGCCCATCTTCAAACGACGATTCCCAAGCAACTAAAAGAGTCTAACTATCGCAATAACTTTCAGAATCTGCGGAATATATTCTAGTTTCATAATAACGTCACCGGGAATTTTGCACGGTGAAACTTTAGGCCCGGGGGGCGTTTTTACGCAGACTTTCGGCAGCCGCCCTACGCTCTCAAATTTTTTTTCGCAGTTTCACATGCCCATCTTCAAACGACGATTCCCAAGCAACTAAAAGAGTCTAACTATCGCAATAACTTTCAGAATCTGCGGAATATATTCAAGTTTCATAATAACGTCACCGGGAATTTTGCACGGTGAAACTTTAGGCCCGGGGGGCGTTTTTACGCAGACTTTCGGCAGCCGTCCTACGCTCTCAAAATTTTTTTTCGCAGTTTCACATGCCCATCTTCAAACGACGATTCCCAAGCAACTAAAAGAGTCTAACTATCGCAATAACTTTCAGAATCTGCGGAATGTATTCTAGTTTCATAATAACATCACCGGGAATTTTGCACGGTGAAACTTTAGGCCCGGGGGGCGTTTTTACGCAGACTTTCGGCAGCCGTCCTACGCTCTCAAAATTTTTTTCGCAGTTTCACATGCCCATCTTCAAACGACGATTCCCAAGCAACTAAAAGAGTCTAACTATCGCAATAACTTTCAGAATCTGCGGAATGTATTCTAGTTTCATAATAACATCACCGGGAATTTTGCACGGTGAAACTTTAGGCCCGGGGGGCGTTTTTACGCAGACTTTCAGCAGCCGTCCTACGCTCTCAAATTTTTTTTCGCAGTTTCACATGCCCATCTTCAAACGACGATTCCCAAGCAACTAAAAGAGTCTAACTATCGCAATAACTTTCAGAATCTGCGGAATATATTCTAGTTTCATAATAACATCACCGGGAATTTTGCACGGTGAAACTTTAGGCCCGGGGGGCGTTTTTACGCAGACTTTCGGCAGCCGTCCTACGCTCTCAAATTTTTTTCGCAGTTTCACATGCCCATCTTCAAACGACGATTCCCAAGCAACTAAAAGAGTCTAACTATCGCAATAACTTTCAGAATCTGCGGAATATATTCTAGTTTCATAATAACATCACCGGGAATTTTGCACGGTGAAACTTTAGGCCCGGGGGGCGTTTTTACGCAGACTTTCGGCAGCCGTCCTACGCTCTCAAATTTCTTTCGCAGTTTCACATGCCCATCTTCAAACGACGATTCCCAAGCAACTAAAAGAGTCTAACTATCGCAATAACTTTCAGAATCTGCGGAATATATTCTAGTTTCATAATAACATCACCGGGAATTTTGCACGGTGAAACTTTAGGCCCGGGGGGCGTTTTTACGCAGACTTTCGGCAGCCGTCCTACGCTCTCAAATTTTTTTTCGCAGTTTCACATGCCCATCTTCAAACGACGATTCCCAAGCAACTAAAAGAGTCTAACTATCGCAATAACTTTCAGAATCTGCGGAATATATTCTAGTTTCATAATAATATCACCGGGAATTTTGCACGGTGAAACTTTAGGCCCGGGGGGCGTTTTTACGCAGACTTTCGGCAGCCGTCCTACGCTCTCAAATTTTTTTCGCAGTTTCACATGCCCATCTTCAAACGACGATTCCCAAGCAACTAAAAGAGTCTAACTATCGCAATAACTTTCAGAATCTGCGGAATATATTCTAGTTTCATAATAACATCACCGGGAATTTTGCACGGTGAAACTTTAGGCCCGGGGGCGTTTTTACGCAGACTTTCGGCAGCCGTCCTACGCTCTCAAAATTTTTTTCGCAGTTTCACATGCCCATCTTCAAACGACGATTCCCAAGCAACTAAAAGAGTCTAACTATCGCAATAACTTTCAGAATCTGCGGAATATATTCTAGTTTCATAATAACATCACCGGGAATTTTGCACGGTGAAACTTTAGGCCCGGTGGGCGTTTTTTCGCAGACTTTCGGCAGCCGTCCTACGCTCTCAAATTTTTTTTTCGCAGTTTCACATGCCCATCTTCAAACGACGATTCCCAAGCAACTAAAAGAGTCTAACTATCGCAATAACTTTCAGAATCTGCGGAATATATTCTAGTTTCATAATAACATCACCGGGAATTTTGCACGGTGAAACTTTAGGCCCGGGGGGCGTTTATACGCAGACTTTCGGCAGCCGTCCTACGCTCTCAAATTTTTTTCGCAGTTTCACATGCCCATCTTCAAACGACGATTCCCAAGCAACTAAAAGAGTCTAACTATCGCAATAACTTTCAGAATCTGCGGAATATATTCTAGTTTCATAATAACATCACCGGGAATTTTGCACGGTGAAACTTTAGGCCCGGGGGGCGTTTTTACGCAGACTTTCGGCAGCCGTCCTACGCTCTCAAATTTTTTTTCGCAGTTTCACATGCCCATCTTCAAACGACGATTCCCAAGCAACTAAAAGAGTCTAACTATCGCAATAACTTTCAGAATCTGCGGAATATATTCTAGTTTCATAATAACATCACCGGGAATTTTGCACGGTGAAACTTTAGGCCCGGGGGGCGTTTTTACGCAGACTTTCGGCAGCCGTCCTACGCTCTCTAAATTTTTTTCGCAGTTTCACATGCCCATCTTCAAACGACGATTCCCAAGCAACTAAAAGAGTCTAACTATCGCAATAACTTTCAGAATCTGCGGAATATATTCTAGTTTCATAATAACATCACCGGGAATTTTGCACGGTGAAACTTTAGGCCCAGGGGGCGTTTTTACGCAGACTTTCGCAGCCGTCCTACGCTCTCAAATTTTTTTTCGCAGTTTCACATGCCCATCTTCAAACGACGATTCCCAAGCAACTAAAAGAGTCTAACTATCGCAATAACTTTCAGAATCTGCGGAATATATTCAAGTTTCATAATAACATCACCGGGAATTTTGCACGGTGAAACTTTAGGCCCGGGGGGCGTTTTTACGCAGACTTTCGGCAGCCGTCCTACGCTCTCAAAATTTTTTTCGCAGTTTCACATGCCCATCTTCAAACGACGATTCCCAAGCAACTAAAAGAGTCTAACTATCGCAATAACTTTCAGAATCTGCGGAATATATTCTAGTTTCATAATAACATCACCGGGAATTTTGCACGGTGAAACTTTAGGCCCGGGGGGCGTTTTTACGCAGACTTTCGGCAGCCGTCCTACGCTCTCAAATTTTTTTTCGCAGTTTCACATGCCCATCTTCAAACGACGATTCCCAAGCAACTAAAAGAGTCTAACTATCGCAATAACTTTCAGAATCTGCGGAATATATTCTAGTTTCATAATAACATCACCGGGAATTTTGCACGGTGAAACTTTAGGCCCGGGGGGCGTTTTTACGCAGACTTTCGGCAGCCGTCCTACGCTCTCAAATTTTTTTCGCAGTTTCACATGCCCATCTTCAAACGACGATTCCCAAGCAACTAAAAGAGTCTAACTATCGCAATAACTTTCAGAATCTGCGGAATATATTCTAGTTTCATAATAACATCACCGGGAATTTTGCACGGTGAAACTTTAGGCCCGGGGGGCGTTTTTACGCAGACTTTCGGCAGCCGTCCTACGCTCTCAAATTTTTTTTCGCAGTTTCACATGCCCATCTTCAAACGACGATTCCCAAGCAACTAAAAGAGTCTAACTATCGCAATAACTTTCAGAGAATCTGCGGAATATATTCTAGTTTCATAATAACATCACCGGGAATTTTGCACGGTGAAACTTTAGGCCCGGGGGGCGTTTTTACGCAGACTTTCGGCAGCCGTCCTACGCTCTCAAAATTTTTTTTCGCAGTTTCACATGCCCATCTTCAAACGACGATTCCCAAGCAACTAAAAGAGTCTAACTATCGCAATAACTTTCAGAATCTGCGGAATATATTCTAGTTTCATAATAACATCACCGGGAATTTTGCACGGTGAAACTTTAGGCCCGGGGGGCGTTTTTACGCAGACTTTCGGCAGCCGTCCTACGCTCTCAAAATTTTTTTCGCAGTTTCACATGCCCATCTTCAAACGACGATTCCCAAGCAACTAAAAGAGTCTAACTATCGCAATAACTTTCAGAATCTGCGGAATATATTCTAGTTTCATAATAACATCACCGGGAATTTTGCACGGTGAAACTTTAGGCCCGGGGGGCGTTTTTACGCAGACTTTCGGCAGCCGTCCTACGCTCTCAAATTTTTTTTCGCAGTTTCACATGCCCATCTTCAAACGACGATTCCCAAGCAACTAAAAGAGTCTAACTATCGCAATAACTTTCAGAATCTGCGGAATATATTCTAGTTTCATAATAACATCACCGGGAATTTTGCACGGTGAAACTTTAGGCCCGGGGGGCGTTTTTACGCAGACTTTCGGCAGCCGTCCTACGCTCTCAAATTTTTTTTCGCAGTTTCACATGCCCATCTTCAAACGACGATTCCCAAGCAACTAAAAGAGTCTAACTATCGCAATAACTTTCAGAATCTGCGGAATATATTCTAGTTTCATAATAACATCACCGGGAATTTTGCACGGTGAAACTTTAGGCCCGGGGGGCGTTTTTACGCAGACTTTCGGCAGCCGTCCTACGCTCTCAAATTTTTTTTCGCAGTTTCACATGCCCATCTTCAAACGACGATTCCCAAGCAACTAAAAGAGTCTAACTATCGCAATAACTTTCAGAATCTGCGGAATATATTCTAGTTTCATAATAACATCACCGGGAATTTTGCACGGTGAAACTTTAGGCCCGGGGGGCGTTTTTACGCAGACTTTCGGCAGCCGTCCTACGCTCTCAAATTTTTTTTCGCAGTTTCACATGCCCATCTTCAAACGACGATTCCCAAGCAACTAAAAGAGTCTAACTATCGCAATAACTTTCAGAATCTGCGGAATATATTCTAGTTTCATAATAACATCACCGGGAATTTTGCACGGTGAAACTTTAGGCCCGGGGGGCGTTTTTACGCAGACTTTCGGCAGCCGTCCTACGCTCTCAAAATTTTTTTCGCAGTTTCACATGCCCATCTTCAAACGACGATTCCCAAGCAACTAAAAGAGTCTAACTATCGCAATAACTTTCAGAATCTGCGGAATATATTCTAGTTTCATAATAACATCACCGGGAATTCTGCACGGTGAAACTTTAGGCCCGGGGGGCGTTTTTACGCAGACTTTCGGCAGCCGTCCTACGCTCTCAAAATTTTTTTCGCAGTTTCACATGCCCATCTTCAAACGACGATTCCCAAGCAACTAAAAGAGTCTAACTATCGCAATAACTTTCAGAATCTGCGGAATATATTCTAGTTTCATAATAACATCACCGGGAATTTTGCACGGTGAAACTTTAGGCCCGGGGGGCGTTTTTACGCAGACTTTCGGCAGCCGTCCTACGCTCTCAAATTTTTTTTTCGCAGTTTCACATGCCCATCTTCAAACGACGATTCCCAAGCAACTAAAAGAGTCTAACTATCGCAATAACTTTCAGAATCTGCGGAATATATTCTAGTTTCATAATAACATCACCGGGAATTTTGCACGGTGAAACTTTAGGCCCGGGGGGCGTTTTTACGCAGACTTTCGGCAGCCGTCCTACGCTCTCAAATTTTTTTTCGCAGTTTCACATGCCCATCTTCAAACGACGATTCCCAAGCAACTAAAAGAGTCTAACTATCGCAATAACTTTCAGAATCTGCGGAATATATTCTAGTTTCATAATAACATCACCGGGAATTTTGCACGGTGAAACTTTAGGCCCGGGGGGCGTTTTTACGCAGACTTTCGGCAGCCGTCCTACGCTCTCAAATTTTTTTTCGCAGTTTCACATGCCCATCTTCAAACGACGATTCCCAAGCAACTAAAAGAGTCTAACTATCGCAATAACTTTCAGAATCTGCGGAATATATTCTAGTTTCATAATAACATCACCGGGAATTTTGCACGGTGAAACTTTAGGCCCGGGGGGCGTTTTTACGCAGACTTTCGGCAGCCGTCCTACGCTCTCAAATTTTTTTTCGCAGTTTCACATGCCCATCTTCAAACGACGATTCCCAAGCAACTAAAAGAGTCTAACTATCGCAATAACTTTCAGAATCTGCGGAATATATTCTAGTTTCATAATAACATCACCGGGAATTTTGCACGGTGAAACTTTAGGCCCGGGGGGCGTTTTTACGCAGACTTTCGGCAGCCGTCCTACGCTCTCAAAATTTTTTTCGCAGTTTCACATGCCCATCTTCAAACGACGATTCCCAAGCAACTAAAAGAGTCTAACTATCGCAATAACTTTCAGAATCTGCGGAATATATTCTAGTTTCATAATAACATCACCGGGAATTTTTGGCACGGTGAAACTTTAGGCCCGGGGGGCGTTTTTACGCAGACTTTCGGCAGCCGTCCTACGCTCTCAAAATTTTTTTCGCAGTTTCACATGCCCATCTTCAAACGACGATTCCCAAGCAACTAAAAGAGTCTAACTATCGCAATAACTTTCAGAATCTGCGGAATATATTCTAGTTTCATAATAACATCACCGGGAATTTTGCACGGTGAAACTTTAGGCCCGGGGGGCGTTTTTACGCAGACTTTCGGCAGCCGTCCTACGCTCTCAAATTTTTTTTCGCAGTTTCACATGCCCATCTTCAAACGACGATTCCCAAGCAACTAAAAGAGTCTAACTATCGCAATAACTTTCAGAATCTGCGGAATATATTCTAGTTTCATAATAACATCACCGGGAATTTTGCACGGTGAAACTTTAGGCCCGGGGGGCGTTTTTACGCAGACTTTCGGCAGCCGTCCTACGCTCTCAAATTTTTTTTCGCAGTTTCACATGCCCATCTTCAAACGACGATTCCCAAGCAACTAAAAGAGTCTAACTATCGCAATAACTTTCAGAATCTGCGGAATATATTCTAGTTTCATAATAACATCACCGGGAATTTTGCACGGTGAAACTTTAGGCCCGGGGGGCGTTTTTACGCAGACTTTCGGCAGCCGTCCTACGCTCTCAAATTTTTTTTCGCAGTTTCACATGCCCATCTTCAAACGACGATTCCCAAGCAACTAAAAGAGTCTAACTATCGCAATAACTTTCAGAATCTGCGGAATATATTCTAGTTTCATAATAACATCACCGGGAATTTTGCACGGTGAAACTTTAGGCCCGGGGGGCGTTTTTACGCAGACTTTCGGCAGCCGTCCTACGCTCTCAAAATTTTTTTCGCAGTTTCACATGCCCATCTTCAAACGACGATTCCCAAGCAACTAAAAGAGTCTAACTATCGCAATAACTTTCAGAATCTGCGGAATATATTCTAGTTTCATAATAACATCACCGGGAATTTTGCACGGTGAAACTTTAGGCCCGGGGGGCGTTTTTACGCAGACTTTCGGCAGCCGTCCTACGCTCTCAAATTTTTTTCGCAGTTTCACATGCCCATCTTCAAACGACGATTCCCAAGCAACTAAAAGAGTCTAACTATCGCAATAACTTTCAGAATCTGCGGAATATATTCTAGTTTCATAATAACATCACCGGGAATTTTGCACGGTGAAACTTTAGGCCCGGGGGGCGTTTTTACGCAGACTTTCGGCAGCCGTCCTACGCTCTCAAATTTTTTTTCGCAGTTTCACATGCCCATCTTCAAACGACGATTCCCAAGCAACTAAAAGAGTCTAACTATCGCAATAACTTTCAGAATCTGCGGAATATATTCTAGTTTCATAATAACATCACCGGGAATTTTGCACGGTGAAACTTTAGGCCCGGGGGGCGTTTTTACGCAGACTTTCGGCAGCCGTCCTACGCTCTCAAATTTTTTTTCGCAGTTTCACATGCCCATCTTCAAACGACGATTCCCAAGCAACTAAAAGAGTCTAACTATCGCAATAACTTTCAGAATCTGCGGAATATATTCTAGTTTCATAATAACATCACCGGGAATTTTGCACGGTGAAACTTTAGGCCCGGGGGGCGTTTTTACGCAGACTTTCGGCAGCCGTCCTACGCTCTCAAAATTTTTTTCGCAGTTTCACATGCCCATCTTCAAACGACGATTCCCAAGCAACTAAAAGAGTCTAACTATCGCAATAACTTTCAGAATCTGCGGAATATATTCTAGTTTCATAATAACATCACCGGGAATTTTGCACGGTGAAACTTTAGGCCCGGGGGGCGTTTTTACGCAGACTTTCGGCAGCCGTCCTACGCTCTCAAAATTTTTTTCGCAGTTTCACATGCCCATCTTCAAACGACGATTCCCAAGCAACTAAAAGAGTCTAACTATCGCAATAACTTTCAGAATCTGCGGAATATATTCTAGTTTCATAATAACATCACCGGGAATTTTGCACGGTGAAACTTTAGGCCCGGGGGGCGTTTTTACGCAGACTTTCGGCAGCCGTCCTACGCTCTCAAATTTTTTTTCGCAGTTTCACATGCCCATCTTCAAACGACGATTCCCAAGCAACTAAAAGAGTCTAACTATCGCAATAACTTTCAGAATCTGCGGAATATATTCTAGTTTCATAATAACATCACCGGGAATTTTGCACGGTGAAACTTTAGGCCCGGGGGGCGTTTTTACGCAGACTTTCGGCAGCCGTCCTACGCTCTCAAATTTTTTTTCGCAGTTTCACATGCCCATCTTCAAACGACGATTCCCAAGCAACTAAAAGAGTCTAACTATCGCAATAACTTTCAGAATCTGCGGAATATATTCTAGTTTCATAATAACATCACCGGGAATTTTGCACGGTGAAACTTTAGGCCCGGGGGGCGTTTTTACGCAGACTTTCGGCAGCCGTCCTACGCTCTCAAATTTTTTTTCGCAGTTTCACATGCCCATCTTCAAACGACGATTCCCAAGCAACTAAAAGAGTCTAACTATCGCAATAACTTTCAGAATCTGCGGAATATATTCTAGTTTCATAATAACATCACCGGGAATTTTGCACGGTGAAACTTTAGGCCCGGGGGGCGTTTTTACGCAGACTTTCGGCAGCCGTCCTACGCTCTCAAATTTTTTTTCGCAGTTTCACATGCCCATCTTCAAACGACGATTCCCAAGCAACTAAAAGAGTCTAACTATCGCAATAACTTTCAGAATCTGCGGAATATATTCTAGTTTCATAATAACATCACCGGGAATTTTGCACGGTGAAACTTTAGGCCCGGGGGGCGTTTTTACGCAGACTTTCGGCAGCCGTCCTACGCTCTCAAAATTTTTTTTCGCAGTTTCACATGCCCATCTTCAAACGACGATTCCCAAGCAACTAAAAGAGTCTAACTATCGCAATAACTTTCAGAATCTGCGGAATATATTCTAGTTTCATAATAACATCACCGGGAATTTTGCACGGTGAAACTTTAGGCCCGGGGGGCGTTTTTACGCAGACTTTCGGCAGCCGTCCTACGCTCTCAAAATTTTTTTTCGCAGTTTCACATGCCCATCTTCAAACGACGATTCCCAAGCAACTAAAAGAGTCTAACTATCGCAATAACTTTCAGAATCTGCGGAATATATTCTAGTTTCATAATAACATCACCGGGAATTTTGCACGGTGAAACTTTAGGCCCGGGGGGCGTTTTTACGCAGACTTTCGGCAGCCGTCCTACGCTCTCAAATTTTTTTTCGCAGTTTCACATGCCCATCTTCAAACGACGATTCCCAAGCAACTAAAAGAGTCTAACTATCGCAATAACTTTCAGAATCTGCGGAATATATTCTAGTTTCATAATAACATCACCGGGAATTTTGCACGGTGAAACTTTAGGCCCGGGGGGCGTTTTTACGCAGACTTTCGGCAGCCGTCCTACGCTCTCAAATTTTTTTTCGCAGTTTCACATGCCCATCTTCAAACGACGATTCCCAAGCAACTAAAAGAGTCTAACTATCGCAATAACTTTCAGAATCTGCGGAATATATTCTAGTTTCATAATAACATCACCGGGAATTTTGCACGGTGAAACTTTAGGCCCGGGGGGCGTTTTTACGCAGACTTTCGGCAGCCGTCCTACGCTCTCAAAATTTTTTTCGCAGTTTCACATGCCCATCTTCAAACGACGATTCCCAAGCAACTAAAAGAGTCTAACTATCGCAATAACTTTCAGAATCTGCGGAATATATTCTAGTTTCATAATAACATCACCGGGAATTTTGCACGGTGAAACTTTAGGCCCGGGGGGCGTTTTTACGCAGACTTTCGGCAGCCGTCCTACGCTCTCAAAATTTTTTTCGCAGTTTCACATGCCCATCTTCAAACGACGATTCCCAAGCAACTAAAAGAGTCTAACTATCGCAATAACTTTCAGAATCTGCGGAATATATTCTAGTTTCATAATAACATCACCGGGAATTTTGCACGGTGAAACTTTAGGCCCGGGGGGCGTTTTTACGCAGACTTTCGGCAGCCGTCCTACGCTCTCAAAATTTTTTTCGCAGTTTCACATGCCCATCTTCAAACGACGATTCCCAAGCAACTAAAAGAGTCTAACTATCGCAATAACTTTCAGAATCTGCGGAATATATTCTAGTTTCATAATAACATCACCGGGAATTTTGCACGGTGAAACTTTAGGCCCGGGGGGCGTTTTTACGCAGACTTTCGGCAGCCGTCCTACGCTCTCAAAATTTTTTTCGCAGTTTCACATGCCCATCTTCAAACGACGATTCCCAAGCAACTAAAAGAGTCTAACTATCGCAATAACTTTCAGAATCTGCGGAATATATTCTAGTTTCATAATAACATCACCGGGAATTTTGCACGGTGAAACTTTAGGCCCGGGGGGCGTTTTTACGCAGACTTTCGGCAGCCGTCCTACGCTCTCAAATTTTTTTTTCGCAGTTTCACATGCCCATCTTCAAACGACGATTCCCAAGCAACTAAAAGAGTCTAACTATCGCAATAACTTTCAGAATCTGCGGAATATATTCTAGTTTCATAATAACATCACCGGGAATTTTGCACGGTGAAACTTTAGGCCCGGGGGGCGTTTTTACGCAGACTTTCGGCAGCCGTCCTACGCTCTCAAATTTTTTTTCGCAGTTTCACATGCCCATCTTCAAACGACGATTCCCAAGCAACTAAAAGAGTCTAACTATCGCAATAACTTTCAGAATCTGCGGAATATATTCTAGTTTCATAATAACATCACCGGGAATTTTGCACGGTGAAACTTTAGGCCCGGGGGGCGTTTTTACGCAGACTTTCGGCAGCCGTCCTACGCTCTCAAATTTTTTTTCGCAGTTTCACATGCCCATCTTCAAACGACGATTCCCAAGCAACTAAAAGAGTCTAACTATCGCAATAACTTTCAGAATCTGCGGAATATATTCTAGTTTCATAATAACATCACCGGGAATTTTGCACGGTGAAACTTTAGGCCCGGGGGGCGTTTTTACGCAGACTTTCGGCAGCCGTCCTACGCTCTCAAATTTTTTTTCGCAGTTTCACATGCCCATCTTCAAACGACGATTCCCAAGCAACTAAAAGAGTCTAACTATCGCAATAACTTTCACAATCTGCGGAATATATTCTAGTTTCATAATAACATCACCGGGAATTTTGCACGGTGAAACTTTAGGCCAGGGGGGCGTTTTTACGCAGACTTTCGGCAGCCGTCCTACGCTCTCAAAATTTTTTTCGCAGTTTCACATGCCCATCTTCAAACGACGATTCCCAAGCAACTAAAAGAGTCTAACTATCGCAATAACTTTCAGAATCTGCGGAATATATTCTAGTTTCATAATAACATCACCGGGAATTCTGCACGGTGAAACTTTAGGCCCGGGGGGCGTTTTTACGCAGACTTTCGGCAGCCGTCCTACGCTCTCAAAATTTTTTTCGCAGTTTCACATGCCCATCTTCAAACGACGATTCCCAAGCAACTAAAAGAGTCTAACTATCGCAATAACTTTCAGAATCTGCGGAATATATTCTAGTTTCATAATAACATCACCGGGAATTTTGCACGGTGAAACTTTAGGCCCGGGGGGCGTTTTTACGCAGACTTTCGGCAGCCGTCCTACGCTCTCAAATTTTTTTTCGCAGTTTCACATGCCCATCTTCAAACGACGATTCCCAAGCAACTAAAAGAGTCTAACTATCGCAATAACTTTCAGAATCTGCGGAATATATTCTAGTTTCATAATAACATCACCGGGAATTTTGCACGGTGAAACTTTAGGCCCGGGGGGCGTTTTTACGCAGACTTTCGGCAGCCGTCCTACGCTCTCAAATTTTTTTTCGCAGTTTCACATGCCCATCTTCAAACGACGATTCCCAAGCAACTAAAAGAGTCTAACTATCGCAATAACTTTCAGAATCTGCGGAATATATTCTAGTTTCATAATAACATCACCGGGAATTTTGCACGGTGAAACTTTAGGCCCGGGGGCGTTTTTACGCAGAATTTCGGCAGCCGTCCTACGCTCTCAAATTTTTTTTCGCAGTTTCACATGCCCATCTTCAAACGACGATTCCCAAGCAACTAAAAGAGTCTAACTATCGCAATAACTTTCACAATCTGCGGAATATATTCTAGTTTCATAATAACATCACCGGGAATTTTGCACGGTGAAACTTTAGGGCCCATACTTTCTACTCAACGTCCTACGCTCTCAAATTTTTTTCGCAGTTTCACATGCCCATCTTCAAACGACGATTCCAAAGCAACTAAAGAGTCTAACTATCGCAATAACTTTCACAATCTGCGGAATATATTCTTAGTTTCATATATAACATCACCTGGGAATTTTGCCACGGTGAAACTTTAGGGCCC
>CAWVNO010002153.1:0-97597 GCA_963930645.1 Salticus scenicus | reverse complement strand
AGAGGAAAAAAGAATTTAATCTGTCTAAGTTATGGTTTTATGGGATTCATTAACTATGTTAAATAGACAATATGCATAATTTATATTCTCTCAAGAGATATCTTTTTATCATCACACAATTTTTAAAAGCAAATAAGAATTTTCTTTTAAAATAAGTTGAGACTCATTAATAACTGTCTTGTAAACGATAACAGGAATGAGGCAATTTATTAAAAAAAAAAAAAATTAATCAAATTAATAAAAGTCGTTAAACATCCAATATATAAATTTTAAATTCTCTCAGTTTTTTTTTTTTTTTCTTTCTGAACACTATAGTGAGGAAACTATTGTAATCATGTCAAAAATCCTAATTTGAGTATTTGATGTTTCTATACGTTTCGAGGTTCCCTGAGTCCGTTTCCACTATTTTTACGATGATGCATGTATGTATGTGTGTATGTACAGTCGGTAAAAAAAGTCTCCGAACACTAGCAAAAATTCCTATGTAAACAAATTACACGTAATACAGTTTTGTTAAATAAATCTTTGTCGAATCCTCTTCTCAGACTGCCTAAGAACAGGATTCGACTAGGATTTATTTAACAAAACTGTATTAAGTGTACTTTTTTTACATAGCAATTGTTGCTAGTGTTCGGAGACTTTTGTTACCGACTGTATGTGTGTATGTCTGTGAGTGAACACGCTAGCGTCTAAACGCTTTGTTCGAATAAGCTGAATGTTGGTACGTATATTTTAAGTCACCATAGTACGAACCCTATAGATTTGGGTGATTCTTGCACTTATAGTTCTTTACAGGGACACCAGGAAAAATTCTTTATCATTATTGCCTATGAGGCCAAATTTTTAAAAGTGCGATAGCGTCTAAACGCCTTATTAATCTGAGCAAAAAATTTGTACTTATGTTATAGGTCACAGTTGCACCAACTGTATAGAATTTGGTGAATTTAGCACTTACAGTTTTTTTACAGGGAATAAAGAAAAATTCTTTATCATTATGGCCTATGAGACCAAATTTTTAAAAGTGCGATAGCATCTAAACGAATCATTCAATTGAGCTGAAAATTTATATGAATATTATAACTCACTGTTTCACTAAATATAAGCATTTTGGTGAATCTAGCATCGATTTGTTTTTACAGGGACACAACGAAAAATTCTTTATCATTATGATCTTATGGGCTCAAAGTTCAGTAGCGTTAAATAAAACATCGTGAAATATATGGGGAAAAATATTCACTCTATTATGGTTTTATCTCTTTTGTTTGTTTAACAACTCCTCTTTCTTTACTTTATCTACAAAACTGTTAATTACTCAATGTTCGGAAAGTCCAGTGGAGTCACACCAGATTTCTTTTTTTTTGTGTGTGTGTTTGTGTGGCACAGTAATAACAATAAAAAAAAGTAAAACTTCTTCTTTGAAATTATTTGAGTGTCGTTATTATTTTACAATGAGAAAATTATGATTCCAATTATTATTATTACTTTTATTTATCTATAATAATAAATAATTTAATAAATTTTCCTGAAACTTAATAAGTTTTTAATACTGAAATTGTAAAGCTGTACCAAACATATATCTATTTTTAATTATTGTTATAGCATTTTCGGGAGAGGAATCTTAAATTATTTTCTAAATATAATATAAAAGAAAAACTGCGTAAAATGAGAGAGTGCCAATTGGGGGGGGGAGGGGGACATCATACAAAATACATAAAAAATCTATACAAAATACAAAATTATTCAAAACTTTCTTTTGTATGATGTATTTCAAAGCAAGGTGTAACACATAGCCTGATATTGCAAGTATTGCCCATATAATGACTCACTTTTTCCTTTATCACTCCTTTTAGCACATTGCACATAATAACATATTGGGGGAGCTTCTTTTGATTTGACATTCTTATCTGTTTTCAACAAAAATCTGTTATCTTCTTCTGTACTATCTTCAAAATCACAACTTCAATTATCAGTTTCATTTGAGACCCATTCTAACAAATCTGCATATTTATTATCAGATTCTAAATCCCTAATTTTTCGATACATATTTTACTACAATATAATATAAAATAAGATAATAATGATAAAAAAAAAATGTATAAATATCCAATATTGGCAGCTTTATTTTATGCAGTCATAAAATATCTAATTGTGTATAAAAATGCAATAATATCTATAACTGCCTATAGCAATTGCCTTTTAAAAGGTTTAAAAGACGGATGGAAGCCACCACTATTCAGTGCTTTGGAGTGATTTGCAGCCTCCCCATTGTTTAGTACAAATTCATCAATCTGAAGACCTAACCAAGTCATACTCAAATATTTTCGTGTGAGAAAATTACAGTAGCATGAAATACGCAGCCGCTCGAATTATCTGGAATGTGAAAAGTCTGGCTCGCTTAGTGCGCTCGAATTAACGCAAATGCATACGTTGAATGTTTAATTATGTATCTATAATGTAATATAAAATGATATACATAAAAAAAAATATCTATACCAATACTTATGTATGTCTGTGCGTGTACGGTCCCTCATTCACACAAAAATATATACCATAAAATCGAAATTTACTTCAAGAGATTTATTTATTTATTTTAATTTATTTATTTATTTATTTATTTATTTATTTATTTTGCTACTAAAGCATTCTTAAAATCATGCAAAATTTACCTTATAAAACTGTATAAGAATTTTTTTTTTAATTCTTGATTGAATGGAGTTTTATAGCATGGACCTGGCTATAAACGGATTGAGAATTCATAATTGGAAAATTTTGTCCAATCCAATTTAAAACCTAGTAAATAAAGAGAAAATATCTATAAATCTGTAATTATTTTGTGTCATTTCTTTGTGTTTCATGAACTAAGTTAAAGAAATATGGTATAAAATTCAATGTTTCTCATGGGAGATATTTTTAATTAGAAATTTCTTAAAATCGTGAGAAAAACTTTTCCTTGAAATTGTTTGAGAGCTAAAAATAAATAATTTAATTTCTTAATACACACTTTAATTAAATGAAGCTTAAAATGTAGTCGATAAAATTAAATACATTTCTTTATTAAAATCACACAATCAACTGATTGGAAGAAAATCATATTTATTGAATTTTTTTTTCCGACTGAGTGAAAATAATGCCTGGACCGGGAGACGAACCCCGGATCTTTGACTTACAAGTTCAAGACTCTACCAATTGAGCTATCCAGGACGACAAGAAAAAAAAATCAATAAATATGATTTTCTTCCAATCAGTTGAGTGTGTGATTTTAATAAAAAAATGTATTTCTTTCTCCCATTTCTTTAATGGTGTTTTCCATTACCTGCGGATTATTTCTGTCGAGCTATCTACATGATAGACCAGATGTTTCTGCCTAAAGGTTGTAATGCCGACCGGTTGTCGGCATGTATAGCTCAATTGGTAGAGCTTTGACCTTGTAAGTCAAAGATCCGGGGTTCGACTACCGGTCCAGGCATTATTTTCACTCAGTCGAAAAAAAAATAGTTTTACTAATTAAGTTTCAATAATTTTCATATATTTCTAAGTTTTTCTTTCACTATCTTAAAAATCCAAGTTAAAAATTCTGTAATAGACTTCTTTATTATCAGATTTTTATTAAAACAGCAAGTAAATGTCTCTTTACTAAATTTAGTCAAAGGAAATAGAAAGTATAATTATAATGGAAAAAAAGAATTTATTATATCTAAATAATGATATTACGCGATTCATTAATTTTGTTAAATATACAATATGCAAAATTTATATTCTCTCATTGGAGATAAATTTTATTATCTCACAATTTTTACAAGCAAATAAAGCTTTTTCTATAAAATGGTTTAAGTGTTATTAATAACCATTTGCTAAACGGTAACAAAAATGAGACAAATTAGTGAAATCAACATAAATTTTTTTAATTTTCTTATGGTATTTTTTTTCTTCTGTTTGACAGATACTAAGAAAAAAAAAAAAAAAGAAAAGAAAAGAAACCTTTTTCTGCGAAATTGTTCGAGTGTAGCTATTATTTTACCGAGAGAAAATTATGATTTCAATTATGATTTTTAAATATATGCTATATAAAAGTTTCAATCATCTAAAATAATATTTATAATGATATTATTGGATGATATTTATAAAACCAATAAAAAATCAAAATCTAGAGAAAAAGTTATTTAGAAAGCAAGCGTATAGTAATAGCAAAAACGAAGCAAATAGAAATAAAAAATATCCTGAAAACAAAAAAAGAACAAAGGATGGGTATAAAGACCATACTCTTCACTGATACCCATGCAATGTCTCCTGTTTTATCCCCCATTGACTTTTCGGCATACCAGCGGCCGAGTGGTTGTGCTCTCAAAGCTGGTAGATGTGAGGTGCGTTGTCGATCCAAGGTCGCGCTCGTGGGCCTAGTCGTTAGGATTTTTCCGTGGTTTCCTTGCAAAATTGCGCAAATACTGGCTAGGACCTTATAGAAAGACCTCCATGGAAGGCTCTCCCCCTCAGGCCTAGGAATCCACTGCAGTCAATCGGCCTTAATCCCAAACACATACCCATTGATTTTTTGCGTTTTTCGACTTTCGAAACGCGAATTGCCCAAACCTCGACCTATAACCTCCATGGACTTTCGAAACATGTCCAGGATGACTGGAATGAAATATCTCTTCCGATGCTACAATAAGTTTTATTGTGATGTAAATTACGGTGTAGTAAGGTACTAAAAAATAAGCGTTATGAAATAGAAAAGTTAAAACGGGAAAATTTTAGAAAAAAAAAATGCTGTGCATAGAAACTGTCTATCTGTGTGTGTGACGAATTTTTGCGGCAACTGTATCTTAGGTAATACTCCATAAAATTTCATACAAACAAAGTGATATGAAGTTGCAACTTGACATGAATTAGCGCTAATCAACCGCTTAACAAATGGCGATACCAATTTGTTTTTCCTTTTTTTTTTTTTTTTTTTTTTTTTTTTATATTGGTAAAGGACAAAATTTCCTTTAAATGTGTAGAATGAGAGTTATTCGTAACAAATTGTTATGAAATGTTAAAAGAATTATTTATAATAGTTGCAGTCAATTTGGAAAACAGATTCGGACATGCAGGAGTAATGTTTGCCGATCTGGGAAGACCCCACTTCCCCGAGAGGTGAAATTTTCGCGATGTGTATCTTTCAAAATAACTCGTCAAGGCTTTTTAAATGAATGCTTAAAAAACAAAACTGTGATAATTTAAAAGAAGGTTGTTGATTTTTTCCCCCTTGAAAATTGATAGAAAAGAAAAGTGCATTTTTAACACTTTCCAACAAGGATGAAAAGTGTTAATGACTTCGGTTTGTCTGTCTGTCTGTCTGTCCGCGCTCTAACTCCCGTAAATATTTATGGAATTTCTTGAAACTGATATATGTTATTTAAGTTCACTATCGAATGTTCCCTATTGAAAATGGAGTTTATACATGTACTGTTTTGTGTACAGGAACACCTAAAAGTATTTCAAAGCATTGTGTTCTATGAGAGCTATTTCTATAAATCATATTTTCATACCCTTACTGTACAAAAATCTTAATGAAATTGAAATATGTTATTCAAGTTCATTATCAAATGTTTCTTGTACAAAATGGAGTAAATACCAAAACTGATTTGTGTACAGGGACACTCAAAAGTATTCCAAAGCATTGCGTTCTATGAGAGAGACTTCTATAAACCAAATTTTAATAGCTTTACTTTACATGAAAATTTATGAAATTGAAATATGTTATTTATATGCGCAAAAGAATACTTTGCATGGAATACAGCATGATTAGGATTAGATTTACAGGTTAACACAAAAATATTGATTTATAGTAAGATCTATTAATAAAATTTACTAAAATTGTTCTTTTGCTTGCATTAAGCGTTTTTAACACTTTCTAACATTTTTTAAGTGTGAATATGATTTCAATTTGTGTATCTGTTTGACTATTCTTCTGTCCGTCTGTCTATCTCCCTGTCTGTTTTTCTTCGCTCTAATTCCCGTACATAGTTATGGAATTTCTTCAAACTGATATATTTTATTGAAGTTCACTATAGGATGTTTTCTACTGGAAAGGGAGTAAATACTGCTAATGGTTTGTGTACAGGAACACCCAGAAGTGTTCGAAAGCATTGTGTTCTATAAGAGGCGTTTCTATAAACCATATTTTAATATGTTTACTGTACAGGAACTTTAATGAAATTTTAATATGTTACTCAAGTTTCTTATCGGGTGTTTCCTATGTAAAATAGAGTACATTTCTAACTTTTTTGTGTACAGGGGCGCTTGAAAGTATTCCAAAGCATTGCGTTCTGTGAGAATTATTTTTATAAACCAAATTTTAGTAATTTTACTTTGAAATAGGCTTAATGCAATTGAATTATATTATTCGTAAGCACAAAAGAATGTCTTCTATATAATAAAGTATGATTAGCATAGATTTACAGGGCCAAACGAAAATATTCAGTTACATTAAAACCTATTAATAAAAATTTGCTGGAATTGCACGTTTGTTTATATTAAGCGTTTAACACTTTCTTATAATTTTAGTGAGAATATGATTTTAATTTGTGTATTTTTCTGTCCGATTTTCTATCTTCTTATCATTTAGTCTCTGGTTCCTAGCGTCCGTAAATATTTTGAGAATTTTTAAAAAATGGTACAATCAAGTTCACTATGGAATATTCCCTATTTAAAATGACATTAATAGGTCCTGTACATCTAGTTTGTGTACAGGGTCAAAAAAAAAAAAAAAAAAAAAAGTCAATGCATTACGTTTTAGGAAATACATTTTTAAAGGTTAAATTCAAAAAAACTTTCTACTGTAAAAATCATAAAAACATTGACATGTATTGTTAATATTCTAAAATAATGTTCTGAATAGAATATAATCTGATTAACTTTCAGATTTACAGGGGTACACTAAAATATTCAGATAAATTAAAAACTGTAATTATAATCTAATGGCTGCATTTTCTTTTGCGTTAAACCTTTTTAACACTTTCGAAAATGCCTAAGAATGATTTTAAATCAATTATACTGTCTATATATTTTCCAGTCCTTCTGTCTGTTGTATGATAACGTAGGCAAAGACTATTAAATGTTATACGATACAAGAATTACGTACAGTTGGAAAGTGTGTCTAATCAATGCGTACTGCATGATTTTTCTTTATTGTTTAAGATATCGTTAGTAGCGTATAAAATCGATTTTCTTCGGGCCTTGAATGTAATGCATCTCTACGATAAAAATCGTCTGCAATCATCATAGAATTAATTTAAAAAATAACAATACTTTTAATGTATCAGAAATTTTTATGGTGGCTATAACAAAATTCTTTTTTCTTACCAATAATTTCAGATGTTCTAAAGATGTTCTAAAAAAGTATTTTTTGACAAAAAGAATGATATAAAACTGATTTTTTATTATTTTCGAGATTTTTTTATTAAAATTAGAATTTTCTTCCTGATGAGAAATGTCAAACTACTATCATTTATTTAAAAAAATTTGAAAGTTCTCTTTGTTGAATAACTTTGACCATTCTTTAAGTTATCCCATAGAAAATACTTTTAATAAAAAGTTTTTCTAACAGAAGGAGTGATTTGTCATTCGAACCAATGACACAGATAACAGATACATTTTAGAGTTCCAACCACGTTTGATAATAATCCTTTCGACACATAAAATAGATGGTTTCACATTTTCCCTTTAAAAAATATCAACTTTATACAAAAATGTTATTTATTTTATTCAAAAAAGACAAAAGTTTAGAAATCTAACAGAATTAATCCAAATTTCAAAAAATATCATTTTTTTATTTTCCAAAAAAGTTTATTAACTCGTACAGACTCTTTCGCATTTCCATCATCGTAGTTATTACTTTCTTCTATATTCAATAGAAGAAAATATTGGATTCGTAAAAATTTTCGACCTCGGGTTTTTGATGGATTTACACTTTATGAGAGCTGTAGAACACGATTTGACCATTTTTAGAAAATGTCTGTCTCTCTGTCTGTCTGTGTGTGTGTGTGAGACAAAATTTTGTGGCAACTGTATCTCAGGAACTACTGCACAGAATTTCATACAAGTTGGTATGTAGTTGCACCTTGACATAAATTAGTGCCTATCAACTTATGGTAAATATTGTCTCGTAGGTTGCGTTGCCATCCCGCTTTTCTAAATTTTTAACATGGTGATATAGGACAAAATTTTGTATAAATGTGCATAAAAGGAATTATTTTTTAGTAATCATTATGAAAATTACAAGAATTATTTATAATAGAGATAGTCAACTGGGAAAAAAATTTCGTATGTGTAGGAGCCTCGTCACCTTCCCTGGGGGGGAAGTCCCCCCTCGAGGGGAGTAAATTTTCAAGATGGGTATCTTTCGAAAGGTCTCGTCAATACCTTTAAAACGAATGGTTGAACTATAAATCTGTGATAATTTAAAACAAAGTTATCGAATTTTTTTACTTTTAACGAACAAAAACTTAGAAAAAAACCCGTTATTTTTTTTTTTTTTTTTTTTTTTTTTTTTTTTTTTTAAACAAAATTTAACCAAACTTGGTATTTAGTTGGCCCCTGACATAAACTGGTGCTGATTAGATTTGGGGATCAATCTCTCAACAGGTGGCGCTGTGACCGTATTTTTTCTAAATTTTTAACATGGCAGTGTAGGACAAAATTTCGTATAAATGTGCATAATGAGAGTTATTCTTAACCTGTGATTGTAATATTAATATGATTTATTGATAATAGTAGTAGTTAATTAGTAAAAAAAAATTTTGCATCTGGGGGAATCGCTTCCCACCCCTGGGGGGAAGTACCCACCGGGGGGGGGAGGAAAATTTTCAAGATGGGTATCTTTCAAAAGGTCTCGTCAATAAATTTAAAACGAATGGTTGAACTATAAATCTGTGATAATTTAAAACAAAGTTATCGATTTTTATTTTACTTATAACGAAAAAAAACTTGTATTTTTTTTTTTTTTTTTTTTTTTTTTTGTAAATATTGTTATTGAGTGAATTTGTATAGGAAAATATAGAAGAAAGTCTTGTGGTGGCCACAACATACTAGTTTTCTGACTGCATTGAAAATGACGTATATTTTTAACTTTATTATAGCTTTTCAAAAATTAAAAATGGTATAATCAGCATGAGGGTTTTTCTGCTCATGGTCTCATAAAATAATTTTGATACTCTGCGGTCTATCGCTTGTACATATTCAAAGAATATTTCATTACCTTTATGCCGCACAGAAATAAATAAATCAATATTCATTATGTGCTTAATTGAGGTACCATTTAGAAATTTTTATGGTTCAAGAATGATTGGTTTACAGCATCATAAAATAGACTTACACATTTTGGTATATAAGCACATTTTTTAGATGTGTTATTTAAACTATACAACATTTTTAATTCGAAAACTTAAAAATGGGATTACTGATTCCTGATATTTATGTTATTTAAGGTGCAGATTAACAGGCATGTCTGAATAATAAAATTAATATCCTAATTGATTTATAAATACATCTAAGAGGAAGAATGAAATATCACAAAAATTTTCTTTGGCATATCGGAAAGTATGACATTATTTATACGCGACATAACTAGAAAAAAATGGACTATATTTTGGTCGAAAGAAGATACAACGTTTGAACTCAGGTCGGCCTAGTCATCCAGATTATTATTATTATTTATTTTATTTATTTATTTATTTTTGCCCTCCGAAACTCGAATGAAAGTGGTTTGGAGAAATTTCCACCACGGCCTAGGTCTTTCGAGAAGCCAAAAGGCAGTAACACACACACACTTTCTACGTGAAAGAAACTAATGAAGAAAAAATAATAATAGAAAAAAGAAAGAAAACTAAAATTCCCTTTGCAAGATTTCTACGTAAGTTATTAATGGCTAAATATACGATTTGCAGCACTTTCTGTAATTTACATTCATTTCTCAGTTCTTTTTTTTTTTTTTTTTTTTTTTTTTTAAATCTGTTTAAAAGGTTTAGTAAAGGGCTTTTTTTTTTGCATAAAATAAGAAATTATAAATTAAGTTTGATACGGATTTTTATAATATTTTTTTACTTAAAAATTACAAAAAAAATGTCATTATGCAAATTATAATAATGTTCAGTAGTGTAATAAATTTTGAATATTTTATTACAATGTTTTTATTAACTTTATGTTTATTTGTTTATGTTTATTTGTTTAGTAGAAATCTTGCAATCGATTTTTAACTAAATTCCCAACTAGCTAGACATTTGAAACTTCAGGATAGCTCAGAACACGATGACAATACATTTTTTTAACACTTTTAATCAACTGTTTCAGGTTCCTACTACCTTCGGCAGCGTTCATATTATTCGACAGAAAATTTATTTAACTAACGTCCCGACTAGCTAGACATTTGAAACTTTAAGAATAGTTCAGAACACGGTGAAAATACATTTTTTAATACTATTACCCAATTGTTTCAGGTTTCTGCTGCCTTTCGCAGCATTACCAGTACAAAGCTTGCAATCAATTTTTAAATCTTTTCCCGACTATTTAGACATTTGAAACTTTCAGGATAGGTCAGAACGCGGTGAGAATACATTTTTTTAAATACTTTTAGTCAACAGTTTATTGTCCCTACTGCCTTCGTGCCGAAGGCATTTATATGATTCAACAGAAAATGTATTTAATTAACTTCCCGACTAGCTAGACATTTGAAACTATCAGAATACGGCGAAAATGCATTTTTTAAATACATTTAACAAACTGTTTCGGGTCCCTGCTGCTTTCGGTAGCGTTACCAGTACAATGTTTGCAATCGATTTTTTAACTAACTTCCCGGCTAGCCATTTTAAACTTTTATAATATCTCAAAGCACGACAACAATGAATATTTTTGAATACTTTTTGCCAATTGTTCCGGGTTCCCGCTGCCTTCGGTAGCGTTTATATGATTCAACAGAAAAATTTAAAAAATGTTACATAAAAAGTTCTTTTTATCTTGTAATTATTTAAATGTTAACTATCATTCTTCAACTACAACTAAATATATATTTATCTTCAGAATATTGTATTTACAAAATTTAAAAAAAGAATGAGTTGTATATATTTTTTTCTACATTTACGTTACAAGTAAAACATGGCGTTACAGAATCTCGAAAACTATTATTATTTGTTCTTTGTTTACATAAAGAACGACAATAAAATTGGTAACTTTTTATTTTTATTCATTTTTTAATCTTGAAGGAAAGATTTATTTTGTATTGTTTTGCTTCTTATGCATTGAATTCAATTATTTGAAAGATATATAAGAACGAAATATAAAATATATTAAATTTTTTTAACTTGCAGGTGAAATATGAAAGAAAAAGCAAGAAAATATAAGAATAAAAAACAGTATTCTTCGTAATATTTTATTATTATACAAAATAAAATTTTCAAAAGAATTTGCTGATTTTGTATATACATATATATATATATATATATATATATATATATATATATACTATTTCAATGTAATAAGTTTACATTTTAATAAAATAAAATTAATAAAAATGGATTTTTTTATTTTTATCTTAAACAACTATAGTTTTTCAAACAATATTTTGTGTAGATTTCAAGATTTTAAAATTTTGGAATAGTTTGTAATTTAAGAGAATTTGGAAAAATATGTATATATAAAATATGAAATATAATTTTTAAATTAGGAACTCCTCATTAAAAGAAAAACAATATATATATAAATAGAGAAGAACATTTTTCTTCTTTTTTTCTCTTAAATATAAAGCACGTAAACATGCATTTATTAATAATTATAGATCAAATATTTACAATTTTTTTGAAGATATTAAAATAAATTATATAAAAACAAACGACAACTTTACTAAAAGGATAAAAGAAAAAAAAAGCAATTCAGTTTTTCTTACTCTATGTTTTCTCCATTTTTTAGTATTCCATAAACATTCTTATTCAAGTTGATATTTATTCTTGAATACAGATTTGCGAAAAGAAATTGCGATAAGTTCGATGCATTTTCCTAGAATACGTTTTTATTTTTTTTATTTTTTTTATTTTATTTTTCTAGATTTCATCAGTAACGGTGAAATAGAGCTATATTTATTCTTAGGATTTCTTTTCTAAATAATTTATTAAAGATACGTTAATTTTCTAATGTTAGTATTATGTAATGTAAATTCGATTAATAGGGAACACATATTCAAATTAATAAAATATCAATAATAAATACTATGCTGTGGCCATCAAAAACCTTCTTTTATAGCTATTTGATAGCGCCATCTGTAGGTTAATATGAATAAAATTTCAAAATCATAGCATCTCACAACAAAAGCATTTATGTCCAATTTGCTATCATTTTAACTAAATAATGGTAAGCTATAACCATTCAAAAAATCGATGGAAGTGCATAACAGCAGCACCGTGTATGGTCCAATTCATGCCTAAAGTGAATAAGCATAAATTTTTATAACATTTATCTCATATACGAAGTTTGGTGCTTTTAAGCTTCATAGAGTCTGATATATGCCTTTAAGTAAACAGGAGATATTGCAGCCTACCAGCTTCATGTGCTGTCGTTTAGGAACCCAATTTTGTAAGCTTATGTAACTTCGTGCATAAGTTTTATGCAATTATACACTGCAGACTCAGAGATTTAACCTTCCCTTTAATGACAAAAAGTGCAATATAATAAACTCCCGATTAAGCCAGGTAGACATTCGAAGATTATTAGCACCAATTTAAGTCAAGGTCTAACAAGATTAGTGCACAATAAATATTTAAAATTAAAGAATTTCTTCACACACCATAAAATTAATGTAAGTTTTACAGATTTCGAAAGGACGTGAAGTTGCTTTTGCTTACAAGGTATTAGTACTTGTTTTATGAATATGAAGAAGAAAGACAACGTTCTTTTGAAATCTATAGTGCTTATATTAATTTTATGGTGTGTGAGGAAGTTCTTTTTATGGTTAAATAATCAAATTTGGTTAACTGCTGTTCACTAGCATGTGAGGTACTGCGTTCACAATTTTGCTTAACATATAAAGTGCCGGCAAAAAAAAAATCGTTACACTTAGGCGGCAAAGAAAAAAAAAAAAAAATCGTTACACTTAGGCGGCAAAGAAAAAAAAAAAAAAAAATTGTCGTTCTCGCAATAAGAATGTGTCGAACTCTAGTGATTACAGGTGGTGTTAGTCAATCACAGACAAGCTTTCCCTAACCTATCAACACTCAGTTCGCCTCGTGGACTTTTAGAGTAAAGGTGTATACTCTTTGCCACCCGCCATCCAGTATTTAGTTCATTTGTTAAAAGTTTGTGAACCTACATCGGTATTTTCCCTCCACACAATGGTTTGGATTAAGCTTAAAATGGAAGAGAAATACCCTGCTTTGACTCTACTAGAGAATGGGAATCTGTGATTGATGTAGCCAGAGATCCATGCCTAAACGGCTGCAGATGGTAATAAAATGTAAAGATGGATGACAAAATACTGACTGCAATGTAATATTCGCAACAAACAATTTCAATGTTAAGATATTGACTTAAATGTTTATATTTTATTGGCCTTGTAATGCTTTTCAACATCTGGCTACATCTATAACGATTTGCCAGATCTCCGGCTACATTAAACACAGAATCCCATTCTCTATCAGAGTGAAAGCAGAGCATATTTCTCTTCCATTTTAAGATTAATTCGACCCAATATGTGGAATGGGAAAACCGATGAGGTTTGCAAACTTTTAACAAATGAACAAAATACAGGCTGGTGGAACTAACACCCCGACTAACACCACGTGTCACCACTGGTGCTCGACACATTTCTATAGCAGGAACGGCAATTGACATTTTTTTTTTTTTTTTTTTTTTTTTTTTTTTTTTTTTTTGCCGCTCAAGCTTTTTTTTGCCGGTACTATACATTAGCTGGCTTACATATGCACTATTATACAGAGAAAAAAATGTATTGTGTTCAAGACTCTCCAAATGGGTAATACCGTTGAAAACCGATAATCGTTAATTATCCTGAATGCAATAGTTGTTTCTTATGAATATAGAAAAATACAGAACATTAAAAGTCTTTCTAAATTAATAGAAAAATTAATTTTATTAGCCCTGATTAGGATTAAAATGAAAACTATTTTAGGAAACTTCAAAATCTGATATAAAATATGTACCGTCAGTTGAAAGTCATTAACTGTTTTAGGTTTTAAATGTCAATAAACTGAAACACAGCCCAAGCTCCTACTGTTTTATTCTAAATTTGAAATTTATTTGAATGACGCTTCTGTGCAGTTTAGTTTTTAAATACGATGGCTGCTGGTTAAATGTGTATGTTTCTATATCTGCTTAATATGATTTCAGATTGTTTTCAGTTTGAAATCCATTGACCAATTTCCATTGCAAAATATTATATTCATAGTGAATAAATTATTTAACACACAATGCATTGATTTATAACGATGCATTTAATAGTAATAGTGAACAATGATAAAAGTTTTTGGAGACGTAGCAGTAACGTTTCCTGCTCTGCCCCCCCGACGAGTGGTGTAGAACTTAAAGATGGATACCTTTCAGAAAAACTCGTCAGTACCTTTTAAAACTAATGGTGGAAATACAGAACTGTGATAATTTAAAATAGGCTTTTTTTGATTTATTTTCAATAAAATGTAAGAAAAAAAGTATATATTTTAAGATATCGTTAGTAGAGCATAAAATCGACTTTATTTGAACATTGAGTGTTAGAAATCTTTGTGATGAAAATCGTCTGTATTAATCATAGAAAATGAACTCCTTTGAAAGAGCGGTTATATTGTCAGATTCTAAAAGTGCGCTTTAGGCCCTACTGAACAAACAAAATAATTCCCAAAGAATTTTGGAATGTAAGTCCTTACTTAAGGTACTGGCACACAGAATTTTATTCCAATGGACTCGAGCCCATTGTGGAATTTTGGGCAATGAAAAAGCTGATGTTCTGGCTAAAAAAGGAGATTAGATAGAGCAATGTATAAACCGTTCGTTCTCATTCCATTCGACTAAATTGTATGCATGTCTGATCCATAGGAAAACTGTTAAACGGAATATGACTCAAGGTGTAGGTGACAACAGATGGAAGATTCTGGGAGATGAGAAAATAATTCCTGGCTTTCCAAGAAAGACTGCGGTGGACCTTTTCCTAGAATTAACTGGGTATGATTGTTTACGGATCCATCTCTGTAGGAACTGGTGTGACAGATTCCCCAGACTGTGTTTTGTGTGTGACTCTGGTCAACCAATGACTTTTGAACATTTGAATTATTGTAATGTATTGTTTCATTGTGAGAACCTTGTTAAGAATTATTGGAGAACCCGTGAACTGAGGGTTTAAGTGCTAATGTTCGGCATTTGTAAAATAAAAATAAATGAATCTTAGAAAATAATTTTAATAAATTAAATAATTTTAATTACAAATTATTAATTAGTATGTTAGCAGCCATGATTTTAATGTAGAATCATGTTTTATCATGGACACAACATACTACTTTTTTATTATCTATAAATTAAAATATTAAAACCAATATAACATTTAAAATTAGATAATGAATACAAAAATTTCTAAAACATTAAAATACACGATAGATGTTTCGGCTAGAACACTAGCCCTCCTCAGTGTCGAACATACAAGCAAAACATTTAAAAAAAAATATCATAATACATCATAACAAGATTATATATTCAGGAGGAATAGCTTTAGCCTCATTCTCGAGTGGTCACTCGAGTAGCTGAATAACCGTAACACTCACACAATTTCTGTGAGAGACAAACTAATTTAGTAATGGTCAAATAAAAGATGTGAACTGTTTAGTGTATATTAAATTTATTACTTTGTTCTATATATTTATTAGAAGAGTGAATTGAATTCGTAAAAAAGTTCGACTTCCGTTTTTCGATGAATTTTATTGTTTTGAGAGGTCCTGAACCATATTTACAAAATGCCTCTCTACCCGTCTGTCTGTATGTATGTCTAAAAGGGAGACAGATGGGTGTTTGTGCGACTAAAATTTTTTGGCAACAGTATCTACGGTACTACTGCACAGAATTGCATGTAAATTTACATGCAGATGTACCTTGATATAAATTCGTTTTGCCTATCAATATTTGGAGGTTACCGGCAAACACGCGGCGCTGGTATCCAGTGATTTCCACAATTACAGCGAAGTCTATATCTCAAGAACTACTACACAAAATTTCATATAAATTAGTATGCAAATGTACATTTACGTAAGTCAGGGCCAGCCAACTTTTGGTGCTAATCGCTCAAGAAGTTGCGTTTTTATTATATGATTTCTTGAATTTCAAGGGATATTATATACCTAGAGCTGTTTCACAGAATTGCATAAAAATTTTTATATAGATGCACCTACACATATTTTAGTAACTGTTAACTTTTGGTGCCAATCAAGAGGTTTTGCTGCTATACAGGGATTTCAAGTAAGACTATATCTCATTTAATAAAAAAGCACCATAAAACTGGCGTTGTAACAAACATTACTTACAAACTTTGAATGAACACCATAAAATGCAATAAACTCGCAACAATTGTTTCTGGTCGAAAAAACACACGACCCTTCATCAGGCGAGAAAAGTAAGCACGAGTGCTGCAGTCAAAGCAGCAGCGTTGCTGCAGTCGTCCGCTGCCGAGTTTTTTGTATTTTATGGTGTTCATTCAAAGTTTGTAAGTAATACTATATCTCATTAACTACTGCGTAAAATTACATATAAATTTCTATGTAGTTGCACCTTAATATATATTTGTGTCTACCACCTTTTGATGACAATCGATAAACAAGTAACACATATTTACAGCTATTTTCACACAAGACATTATGCTGATTCAATATATGTGCATATCGGCCAATATGTGACGCGACTATACATTAATTTTCCCCCGAGAACGGGAAATATGTCATCTGCACTGTAAATATCACTTCTATTGGACATAGGAAATTAGTATAATACCACTTTCAGAAGTACATCGCCTGCATTCATAATGGAAAAAAAAAAAAAAAAATTATTCTGCGTAAATTTGTATAGGAAAATAAAGATGGAAGTTTTGTGAGGTCCACAACATACTAGTTTTTAAAGTACGTTTTAAAAAATCATTTTAAAATTTTTGTTAATGGGGACTTTTTTTTTTTTTTTTGCATCAGAATAACAATAAAATTAATAATAAAAATAAATTTTAAGATGGAAAAAAAAAAGTCGTTATGATAATTATAATATCGTTCGGTAATGTAATATGTTTTGTATATTTTTAAACGCTATAAAACTATAAATAAATATTCATTTATCTTTAAGATGTTATATTTACAAATAAAAAAAAGTATTAGTTGCATAATTTTTTTTTTTTTTTTTTTTTTTTTTTTTATATATTACAAATAAAAAATGGTGTTACAGAATCTCGAAAGACTATTATTGTTATTTCTTTGTTTTACATAAAAACAACAACAAATTAATAACATTTTATTTATTTAGTTATTTATTTGTTATTCTTATTTTTTTTTTTTTTCATTTTGAAAAAAAGGTTTTTATTTTATTGTTTTATTTGTCGTTTACTTGCCGTAATTTAAGTACTTGAAACGATAATTAAGAATGCATTTGAAAAATATTTAAAAAAAAAAAAAAAAAAAAAAAAATGTTTCACTCTCAAGTGAAATCTAAAAGAAATGGCAAAAAGTTAGAAGGAAATAAAAATAGTATTTTCGTAATATTTTGTCAGTAAACATTATGAAATTTTCACAAGAAATTGTTGTTTTAAAATAAATATAACAAAAACATATTATTTCAATGCAATGAAAAGAAAAATTTACTTTTTATTTTCACTATATTGATAATTTGTTCATTAGCATGTTACTTTTTACAAAATAAAATTTTTATTAATGGAATTTTTTATTGTTTTCTGAAGCAATTGTAGTTTTTTAATCATTATTCTCTGTAGTTTTCGGGGTTTTCAATTTTTATAATAGTTTATAATGTACAAGAAATCTGGAGAAAAATAATACGACATATAATTTTCAAAATAGGCAATCTTCATCAAAAGAAAAACAAATATATAAACAGAGTGGAACGATTTTCTTTTTTCTATTTCTCCATTTTCTTAAATAAAAAACACGTGAACATTTATTAAGTAAAACTTATAGATAAATTATGTACTCTAAATTTCCTGGAGATTGTAAAATAAATGACACAAAAAAAAAAAAAAAAAAAAAAAACAACAACGTTACTAAAAAGACGAAAAAAAATAATAATAATAATAATAATAACAGTTCTGTTTCTCTTATGCAGGACATGTTCTGACAGGTATTCCTCAAACAATCTTATTTGAGTCAACATTTATTCTTGTCTATAAATTTGCTGAAAGAAATTGCCATACGTTCGACGCATTTTTCTTGAAATCGCTGTTTTTCTAGATTTCATCAGCTGGGATAAGATAGGGCTAAATTTATACATAGGATTGCTTTTCTCCATGTTTTCTCAAAAATATATTAAAGTTTTTTTTGTTGGTTTTATGTAACTGAAATTTGAAAATTTCGTAACTCGTATTCAAATTAATATAAAAGTAACAATAACAAACAATCTGCTGTCGTTATCGCAAATCTTCATCTACGTCATTATATTTCATATTTCGCAGAGTTACCTACAAGTTAACACGAATGAAAGTTCAATTACCCCGCTTCTAATTATAACTTTTTTATTGTAATTCGCCATGATTTTAACCAATGGAAGCTAAAATATAACCATGCAAAATATATACTGATGTGAATTGCAGACGCGAAACCTGTGGTCAATGTATACCTAAATCGGATAAGTAAATTTTTTTTATAAAATTTATCTGACATACAAAATTTGCTGCTTTTAAGTATAATAATTTCTGAGATATAGCCTTCTGTAAACAGGAAATATTGCAGCATACTAGCTGCATATGCCGTCCGATATAAACCAAAAATGTGTCAGTATAGATTTTTTTTTTTTCATCTTACATACCAAGATAGAAGCATCTATAAATCATAGAAGCAAAGACATTTCTTTATTGCAAACAATGTTTAATTTTAACACAGCAGCGCCAGTTACCATACGATTCCGATCCAAATCGAGTCGACACATTTTTTCCTCTCAACACTCATAAATATAAAATTTTGTAATGTTACATTTACACTGTAGACTCTGAGATTTAGTCTTCCATTTAATGATAGAAAATGTAATATAATAATGCTGCCTGTTAAGCCAGATAGATTTCCGAAGATAACAAGCTCAAATTACAAAATCCAAGTTAATCAAGTTTGGTTAATTTCTGTCCATTGGTTCGTGAGATATAGCGTTCACAAATTTGTCTAACACGCACATTAGCTATCATATTTACTCAGAGAAAAAGATTTATTGTGTTGAAGATACTCCAAACGTGTAGTGACACCGACGACCGACAATTGTAAATTATCAAGAATTCAATAATTGTTTCTTATGTATAAAGATAAATGTAAAAACGATGAGCTTAAATTAATGTTGTGTAAAACATACAGAATTAAACTTTATGGGAAAAGTTTACAATAATTATAATTTATCGTTATATTTATGTCAAAATTATAAAAAAAATTACTTATATATTTTAAAAAACCATAAGCAGTTATTTGCTTATGGTTAAAGAAAACTATTTTAAAGAAAATCATCCTTACAAATTACAGTCGGTAACAAAAGTGTCCGAACACTAGCAAAAATTCCTATGTAAAAAAAGTACACTTCATACGGTTTTGTTAAATAAATCCTTGTCGAATCTTGTTTTTAGACTGACTAAGAACAGGATTCGACAAGGATTTATTTAACAAAACCGTATGAAATGCACTTTTTTTACATAGGAATTTTTGCTAATGTTCGGACACTTTTGTTACCGACTGTAGAACAGTAAAAATATTTACAAATTTATATGGTTTAAGAAAAATTAATCTTATTAGCTCGTATTATGATTAAAATGAAAAATAATTTTTAGAAACTAAACTTAATATATATATATATATATATATATATATCCTGGTACGATATTTTAAACAAACTGACATACTGTCGATAATTTTTCCTAATAATTTAAATAAAAAAAATTTCTTTATCTGTTGCTTTTTTTTTGTGGCATGTTAAGAAAGACAAAACGTTTACAAAATCTTTACGTAAAATTTGTACAGTTGGAAATCATTAACTGTTGTAGGTTATAAATGCCAACATAGTCCAAACCCCTATTGCTATGTATTAAATTTGAAATTTATTTGAGTGGCACTCCTGTGCAGTTTAGTTGTTATAACATAACAGCTATTGTTTTAAAGTGCGTGTTTCTATATCTGTTTAGTATGGTTTCAGATTGCTACCTAACAGTAGCCAATTTCTATTGCAAAATGTTGTATCTGGAGTGTAGTTACTTATCATTAATTTTTTAATTTATAAATAATAAGATTTATACATAAAACATTATCATTATTATCATTAGATTGATAATTTCTTAATATATATAGCGTCTAGTGTCATTGAGTGAGAATAAAGTGTATTATGTGCGTGCGATCCGTTAAAATACTTTAGACATATTTCCATAAAATCAAATATTTTATCAGATGAATGGCGTGTTAAACAATTTTAAAAATTAGTTTCACTTTTCATTTAAAAGACATAGTCAAGGTTTATTTTCATTTTTAAAAGATTAAACAACTGTACTTAGATAAAATTTGGTCAATTAATCCTTTATAAAGAAAACATTATTAGTACTTGTTTGTTTTTGCTTTGTCTTGGTTTATACAATACTTTTTGTTACTGAATGACTGGTTACAGTAGTTAAATAACAGTTCCCTCATTTTTGGATCGTCTTTAACATCATCTTCATACTTAGTTTTAATGGCATCAAAAGAAATTTCAGTGTCTTTTAGCAAAGTTTACTTTAAATTTTTATCAATATTCTGAAAATCTTAAAAAGTTAGGTAATTGTGATCATGCTACTCCAATCTCAGAAATATGAAGAGTAAGATCTGACTCTCAAAGAGTGACTCACTCAGATCTCTCTCTCTCTCTGAATATGCAAAATGCAGCCAACCTCTAATGAGCTAGAAGTCTATTTTCGAAAAAATGAGATTTTTTAACCTCCACTAAAGGCGATATTATTTCAAGTTATTTAACAATTTTGACTGTTTTCTTTCCTTAAAAAATCGTATTTACTAGGATTCTATTTTCTGGAAAGAATTTCAATTTGAATCGGTTGAAAATCGAACGAGAAACGTTCTTGCAGCAGGCGAGTGTCTTATTACTGGACTACTGAATGCACAAAAAATGAAAAAAGAGGTTAATTTAAAGTAGCAAATCATTCTGAACGAGATTAGTCATAAATATTAATATTTAGCTTCCTTTATCTGCAATATATAATAAAATTTTAACAAACATTATTAAAAACAACATTACAATTATTCTAAAATTAGAAAATAAATTTAAAAACAGATGCCCTCAGATAAACCTCTACATTTTAAGTATTTTAGAAAAATGAAGTTACTAGAATAAACATGTTAAAAAAATAGTTAAAAACATTGTATACACAAAGCTACGGTTTATTGAAAAAACTATTTGTACAGAATGTAGATGTTGCTCGTCTGGTTAGAAATTTAAGTCTCGGTGAATAATTTAATTACTAATAAAATATTATAGGAAACTTTTAAAAATTTTCACGTGTGTATAATAGGTGTTATTAATTTTTTTTAGAAATTTATAAAATTATAAATGCTTTAAGAATTTAAAGCGTTATGCATTAAATATTTTCATTCTTCTTTTTTTTTTTTAATACTTTAAACATTTCTAAATTAAAAAGTATTCTATTATGATTTTCGATATTTTTTTCTAATAATAATGCTTTGATTTTCTTAAATGTATATATATATATAAATCAAATTTAATAATGATTAAAGTATCTTTATACTAGTTAAATAAGGACAATCTTAGTTCTAAATTTTTGTATTACTCTATTCTAGGACAAATGAAAACGTTCAAGTACATAGAAATTTGGAGGATAAACTTAAGAGGAGTTGACATAAGTGATAGTCGTCGCCACAAGCTAAAAAGACAATAATACACATTATAACTCAGTAACTTGATAACTTTTAACTCGGTTTTTATATTCAAAAAATTCTCGAATATTAACTTGGCTATCGTTATTTATTTTATTTTATTTCATTTATTTATTTTTAATTTTTAACATTTTATTTTCAAACTGTGAAACGTGAATTTTCACTAAGTGAAATTTTGCATTTTAAGGATTTAATTTCAAACTTCGAAAAAGAAAATCAATTTTGTATAACAAGAACGGATTTAATGGTCATCAATTTTCTGTATTTAAAAACATATGTTAGCTAATGAATTAAAATGGGGATTATTTCATAAAATAAAATTTGCTTAGACTTGCGACGACGGTAAATAGTAAATCCTCTTAAGTAACACAACAGTTGTTAACATTTTCTTAGATTCACTATGGCTCGTGCGTTAACGTGGCTACTAAGGACAGCCGTGTTGAGTGGACCACAGTTTCAGTTAACTTCGTTTACTCCGCATGCCCATAATCCACATGCTGACTCCTCTGAAAATCGTCCTACCAAGCATAGGAACGTGATAAATTTTTGTTGTTGGTTTATGGCATCAAGAATTAATAGATCATAGAGATTATTTATTTATTTATTTATTTTTGTTCTTATGTGATTTTCCTAAGTGAAGCAACCAGATCTAGAACCTTGTGTTTTCAGTTAGCCTTAACCTTAACCTTAACACCAACATAAACATCAAAGTGAATTAAAAATTGTTCGCACCAAATATTTCGTTATTTTACGATTTTAACTAATAATGAAGAGAGCCTATTTAACATTGAGATCTAAAGCATTATTTTCTATTTGTCGTGTCAGAAACTTGCGAAATCTCAGTTTGACGGATGCATAAACTCCAGAGGCGTGTAACTGAAAAACGCATATAAATACATTTTAGAATTGAATTACAAATATCTACAATTAAAAGCCTTCAAAAATGTACTTTTTCAACTTACCAGAATTATATTAAATGAAAATATTTTTTATGGATTTGAAATAAACACATACATTTAAAATTTGGGGTTGTTTCGAAATCATTTTCTATATTGTACGACAGAAATAAAAACATTAAAATATTTAAATGCATTTTTTTAGCCTAATTAAATTTAAATTTGAGAAGAATTCTCATAATTCGTTTTTTTAAATATATATTTTAACTTTTAAATTATCTCAGACAATGTTTAGGCCATAAAAAAAAAAAAAAAAAAAAAAAAAAAAAAAATCTATTTTCAATTTCAGAAATCCGAATCAATATAGTTTGCGGGAAAATTAATCATTTTAAATCTGATAACAAATTTATAAAAAAAAAGTTTATTTAAAAAAATGAAGAAATGTTCTCACGTTATTTTAATAAAATTATATATATATATATATATATATATATATATATAATAGTAGCATGTTAAAAACTACAAATTTTTAAAGTTCTAATATTCAAACCCTACTGCTTGTTTAAAATCATTAATTGTAACAATTCATAAGTATCATAAATGTTTAAACGTAATAGTAACAGTATCCTAAATTTCAAACTTATCAATGTGACATTCCTATACGACTGAGAGGCTTAAATATGATGATTGCTATAAGGAAGTTTGAACAGTGTGTGTAGTTATTGTGTTATATGTTGCATTTACTATGTTCATGCAATTATTCTAATATCATTGTAGCAAAACCTATTTAGTATAGCTAGTTCATAGTTTATGTGATTGATTCCCCAAATCCTTGGTTAATTTCACTTATCAAGGTTATTATCTTTAATTTGATAGACATATATCTGGCATATTTCGCCTTGAGATGGTGACAAATAATGTTATTGAATTTAGAAAGTAAAAGAGTATTGTTTAATGTAAATATTAAGATTTGCAATTTAACTGCTTGTTGCTTTATAAAACTTATTTTAATTCCTTGTATTATTATTATTATTATTATTATTTATTCTTTATATTTCGTTTTATTTATATATATATATATATATATATTTTTTTTTTTTTTTGAAATTCGTATACGTTAAAAATATTATAGTATTCCATATATAGAAAAAGCTCCAATAGTGCACCCTGCACTGTAGGGGACACTTTTAAATTTAAACTCAGGAATTAAGTTTTCTAATCCTTGCATGGAATTTAGAAGGTTGGTGAACGGAATCTCCTACCGTTAACGACTTAAAATGCAAATATTTCTAACCGTCCTTTTTTTATTAAGTCTATTTTAAGAGAACAAGGGGCGTTCTAATTATTATTATTATTTTTTTTTTGTTTTTGTTTTGCTATCTACTGTTTTTCAAATCTACTGTTTATGAAATCATTCATATTTATACATATAGCATCTTTTAACTCATAAAAAAGTTATAAAATAAGTACCAATTTAAACATGCTCGATACTAAGTTATTTTAAAGCATTATTTTTTTCTTTTTATGAAAAGGGTTTTCCAATAGGGAGGATACAATTTTAAATGGTTATAATGGCAACACTGCGTATTATATTTTGACATTTCTTGTGTCATTTGTGTTTAGTATGCTGTGTCATTTAATCATGCAAAGATACTCACTTGAACAACGTTTCGAAATTATTAATTTTTTTTAAAATCAAAATCAGTGTCCATATGTGAATACTGAGAGAAATGTGAGAATAATTCATGGAGGACATTATTCAGTTAATCAATTCGATCGATTGTGATTTTTTTTTTCTTTGGGGATATATTAAGTCACAAGTTTATGCTGATAATCCAATAATAATTGAGCAAGTAAAAACCAACATTGAACGGGTTATTCCTGAAATAACACCAAATTTAGATGAAAGAGGGATGGAAAATTGCGTTGACAGAATGCAATATGTACAGAGAAGTCATAGTGCTCACATGAACGATAATATTTTCATACTTAATGGCATAATGTAAGCTTTCAAAAATAAATAAATAAATAAATAAAGTGTCTCACAGAATAATTTATGTGTTATTTTTAATTTTTAAATTGTATCACTCTTAATGCAAATCTCTTTATGTAACGGAACACATCTGTTCACTAATTTTTTTATATAACAGTTGAAGAATCATTTAGAAACAAAATAAATAAATAAGTAAAACTGGAAATCTTCAGGACTTTTTACCATGCGACTGAATTTAAGCGATTTAACCCCTTCCGCTCCAGGCTAGCTGTAGTGTAAATATGTGAAATACCAGATTATAATTTTGAAATAATGCAATACATAACGAAGTAACAATGTGCATTTTGTTGTGATGTAAATATATTTAATTAATGAAGGTAGTAAATATAAATACATATCAAAGTATTTCAATTATTTATAGCAATGACAGCTGTATGTGGTTCATCATTACTGTCATCGCTTTCGCCGTCTTCACTTGTTGTAAAGTCATCATTGGAATCTTCAAGTTCGTCATAATCGGGGATATAATCACTATCCGAATCACTAGAATCAGACATTATTCACAGTTTAAAACACCGGCAAAAAACACAAAATCGAGGAGCGAAAATTACACACAACCGCAGCCGCGAGAACACTGGCGTAGCCAAAACTAATAGGTCACCGAGACTACTAACGCTATCTAGTTGTCAGTAATGAAAATACAATTTCAAAATACCATATGACAAATAAAATAACTCTCTCTGATATCAAAACAACGTTGGGCTTATTGTATCATATACTTTCTTTGGACGTATGCACGTACGTCCATGGTATTAATGGCCATTAACACTAGGACGTACGCACGTACGTCCCTGGAGTGGAAGGGGTTAATTTTCCAAATGAATGTGTTCTGTGACAAATAGGTTCATTAACATTCACAGGCATTTTAAGAGGATTGGTTGAAAAGGAATTAGCAAGGAACACTGCAAGTAATATTTATTTCCAAAATTTGGAACTGAAAAAAAAAAAAAAAAAAAAAAAAATTAAATTAAATTAAATAAATAAATAAAAGTAAAATAAAAAAATATAAATTTTGTAATGTTTCAGAAATTGTATAATGGTATTGTTAAAAAAATATTATATAAATAAATACATTTGATAAGAACTATCTAAGTAAATTTAATTGAATCAATTTTAATACTTTTTATCATCACTTGTTTACTTAACTGAAAAAAAAATTAGCCTTTTTTATATTATTTTGACGCTTTTTTTGGCAGTTTTGACTGAGGAAGAAAAATTTATTTGCTTTATCTCAGCTTATATTGAACGGATACACTGTACCTTTGCTTTAAAGAGAGTAAAATAAGTATGCAAAATTTATTTATTGTACAAATTTTTAATTTTTTACAAATGGCTCAATAGAAAAGAATGCCTGTAGATTTGTACAGATACATCTGCAACATTTTTTCATGAAATGCTCTAGTTAGCTGATCCTATGAGTAAAATAATTATGTAAAATCTCTCCTTATATTGAAAATTCGACTTTGGAGTGGTTTATAACCAATCGAATTCCTGTAGAAAGGAAATGGAAAATAAAGTAGGAAATTGTGATGTTGAAACGACAACTCAGGTTCATTTTAGTTTTTTTTAAACACCCTATCGCAATATCATATGAAATTGCTTTGTAGATGAAAATTAATGAATGAATAATTCAATTTACACTGCTTAAAAAAACGATAAATTATTTGAAAGAAGATCAATTTATTATCAGATGAAGGAAATCAAATGCTCAAAATACAAAGTCAGAAAGACGACACAACTGTAGATTCATGATTATTAATATGTAATTCCCCAGAAATTAGGTTAGAGGGAGAGGACACATTCTAATTACCACGTTTTACCGGCAAAGCCAATTGGATAAGTGTGTCGTTATCAGTTACTAAGACCGAAAGAAAACTCTCACCAAACGAGCCATGGAGAACTCAAAATTGTGCCAAAAAGAATTCCAAAAACTTTCTTTGTTCACGCATATTGGAATACAAAATGTTTGAAGTAACTGAACTGTTAAAAAGTAGACAAAGAAAATGCCAACTGTCAATTAAAGAACAGTCGGCAGAGAAGATGGATGGATGGTTGGGTTTAACATCGCACTAGTGCTGCGCAGATGGGCAATTGGCGACGGTCTGGGACACACCCCTAGAGGTGGTCCGGAGACATGCCATCACAATTTTGATCCTCCGCGGAAGGGATGGCTCTCCCGCTTCGGTGACCCCCAGAGGTATAATTTTTGATGGGAACATGGAGGACATTGCGGTCACGACAGATTTTACGTGCACCAGCCACCATTAGTTTACACGACGGTCTTTGGCCGGCTCGAGTACCGAACCCGCAATCTTCCAATTACGAGGCCGGCACTCTACCGACTGGGCTACCGCGGCCCGTCGGCAGAGAAGAAATTTAATTATACTTTCGACGCGGCAACCAGACTGAGAGGCTAAATCATTAAGGGTTTATTTTTAGAACTTACACCATACAGTAAATGCCATCAAAATTAATGTCTTTTGGAGCATAATCAGAATCAGTCATAAATTACAAACGGAAATGCTTTTCTTTTCTTTCTTTTCTTTTTTCTTTCTTTCTTTTTGTAATGAAAGATATACTTTGAATTACGTTGATAATTATTTTTAAAGTAAACGTTCTGAAATAAATTGCAATCAATAAAAATTTTATTCGTTTTTGGGGAGAAATATAAATTAAATTACGTTTTCAATCCCTGGTATAAATTGCTTTCTTTGAAAAGGAGGACACAACGTTCTGTATTGCAGATATAAAAAATGTATTAGACTAAAAGTTTTCATTTGCAAAGAATAATCAGAAATTATATTTTATTAATTAAGTGAATTATTTTAATTTTAAGATTAACCTAACAGTTTATAAAAATATGTAAATTTAAAAATTCATGAAAATTCAAACAACTTCACGAAACTTTAAAAATAATAAAAAATCCAGTTTTTTTTTTTTTTTTTTTTTTTTTTAATAGAATAGCTCCAGTTATTTAAATAAGAAGTTTAGCAAAAAAGAAATGCAAAAGCAATTAAATTGTCATGAAATTTTAAAAGAATGAAAACCTAAATTATTTCCTAACAAATCGCGAAGTATTTACATAAGGACTGTTATAAAAAGTTAAAGCGAAAAAAAAAAATAATGAATAAATAATTATTAATATTTTTTTAATTAATGGACAAGACTTTTTTTTAAAAATAGCGAATAAAAGAAGAGTTGTTTGGCAAGGAAACAGTCGAATAAACTTTACCTGTTGGACAAATGATTTCTCAAGCAACTGAGCTGTTGGGCAAGTGGCGTCAGGTAACTGAACTATTGGTAAACTGAGTGTCGGAGAGTCGTACCAGATTCGACATGACACTTAATCTATTTTATTATTATTATTATTATTTATTTAACAAGTATTAAGTTAAAAAAAAAAAAAAAAAAAAAAAACGAAATATCACAATATGATAAATTGCTAGAACACTTTTTAAAATCACTTAAAAAAAAAAAAAAAAAAAAAAAAAAAAAAAAAAAAAAATTTATTAAAATGTATTAATCCATTAAAAGAAATAAAAGAAAATCATTAAAAAGAACTTCAGGATAACATATTATCAAAGGAATTCCATTTACAGAATCTTCATTGGAAATATTACTTTTTTTTCTCTTTTTTGGTTTTCTTTTAATAAGTTACTTTACACTTTTACCAAAATGACATTTCTTCAATAAAGATCGTAAAAAAATAATATGTAGTCACTTAGAAGATGCAGAAGCACTTACTGTAAACGTTAGAATTCTTTTAATATACTTTCTAAGTATTATGAAAAAAAAAAATGGCAATCAACCAAAGAAAAAGACATCCTTAAAATCAGTAAATACCTGAAGAAACACTATGTAGCAGCCTATGTAGAAACACATTTAGCAACATTTTTTCAACAAGATTTTTCAGACAGTAATTGCAAACATATATTTTTAAAAATGATATTCAGTTTTGTAGCTTTCAAATGAAAAAAAAAAAAAAAAAAAAAGTTAAATAAATCAACATTGTGTTAATTAGTATCGTGATCAGATGTTGTTGATCAGATGTTTTAGAAAAACAAATTTTTGCATAGTAATCATTATATTTATTGCGATTAGTTTAAAACTCTGCATTTTTAACTAATACATTATATAAAATCTTTTTGTAAAAAAATAGAACCGACACCAAAAAGCAACTACTATTCAAACAACTGAAAAAAAAAAAAAAAAAAAAAAAAAAAAAGGTACAAAATGAAACTGTAAATTGCGCCTAAAAGTATAAAATAATTTCCTTCGCCAAACAACCTATAACACTACAATTAATCATAACTTTTGAAGTCGGCGCAAAATTAAATAAAATTTAATTAGTTTTCAAAGGTTTGTTTTTAGATCGGTAGCAAGAAATGCTGTTGTCTCGAATGATCCATTTTCATGTTTCCTTTATTATTTTATCACTGTATACAATTGATCCATTAGTAGCATCTACATAGAACAGTGAACATTCGTCACAATGCGGTATTTATGTTTCTACGAAGTTAGAGTTTCCTTTGCAAATTTGGTATAACTTTGATAACTATCATGTGAGATGTGTATTTTGAATAGGATTTGAGTTTTGTATTGAATAAAGGTACAGTCGGTAACAAAAGTGTCCGAACACTAGCAAAAATTCCTGTGTAAGAAAAGTACACTTCATACGGTTTTGTTAAATAAATCCTTCTCGAATCCTGTTCTTAATCGGTCTAAGAATATGATTCAATAAGGATTTATTTAACAAAACCGTATGAAGTGTACTTTTCTTACACAGGAATTTTTGCTAGTGTTCGGACACTTTTGTTACCGACTGTATCAATATTTATTTAATTTTGCGCCGACTTCAAAAGTTATGATTAATTGTAGTGTTATAGGTTGTTTGGCGAAGGAAATTATTTTATACTTTTAGGCGCAATTTACAGTTTCATTTTGTACCTTTTTTTTTTTTTTTTTTTTTTTCAGTTGTTTGAATAGTAGTTGCTTTTTGGAGTCGGTTCTATTTTTTTACAAAAAGATTTTATTTTTCTCTTTTCAGTGAAAATTTATTCATATAGCAGAACATCAGAAGACGATCGACGGCAGTTTCACAAATCACAACTTCCAAGAAAAGGGACATAACTCAAACAATGGATTATGTCACTGAAAAATACATGAAATGCACCCAATGTGAACAAAAAAGTTACATCCCCATCTACAAAGTTATCCACTCGAGAGACAGTTATGCCAGTTTTATTCTGGACAATCTATTTTTAAATTGATTTTTCTCAAATGCTGCATTTTTTAGTTGTGTCACTTTTCTTAACTTTATCGGATATGAGCAAAAAACTATCTATTGAATGAACATACGTTAAATTAAAATGTCTTTAGAAATGTAAAGAACGGATACGCTGTATTCGTAACCAAAAATTCTGTTAGGCATATACATTGAACTTTACAGTGAATATGTGTCACCCGCTGCGCTGGAAATTGCGGAGCGTATAGTTAAAAAAAAGAGCAAAATATGCATTGCAGCTGACGGACAGAAGTTTCAACATCGATACTTATATACTGCTCTTACCAGTGTAGCTGCATGCGTTCAGCAGTTAGAGTGAGAACAGACTTTTGTGAGTATCCTGTAATTTGTTTATACCTTAATGAAATCGTAATGAAACCTTTTTCAGGCCAAGATCATTATGACAACACAAAAAGTTTTAAAATTAAATCATCTCTTACGAAGTTATAAGCTAACAAATTTCAAGAACAACAACAACAATGAGAAACATGGTTTGTATTGAGAACTTCTTCCTTTATGAAGTCGGTTTGAAACGTCTATGCGTTAATTGATGTGGCCGCTTACAATAACCATACTTTGAATTCTACGTAGCATAAATGTCACCCGCTACGCTGTAACATATGCAATGTCGTTCAAGTGTGCACAAAATAGAAAATTGTGAACAAACAATCTGCAATTTTATAATTCACTTTTTCCCCTGTCTTGAACCGTTTACGAGATAGGAGCGCTAACTCCACCATTTTCCGCCAGATGGCGCTGTAGGCGGTTGAACCGCATTGCACATATCCACTTTATTGTAGCTACATACCATTTTTATGACTATAACTGCAGCTGCTCAGCAGTTAAAAGAGTTGGGACTGACTTTTTTGGGCACCCTGTATTTTCTTTTGATCCTAAAGATATTACAATTTGAACTATTTCAGACCAAGACCTTTACAATAAAACAAAAAGTATCAAAATCGGATCATCCGTTCAGAAGTTATGAGCTAACAAACAAAAACAAAAAATCATACGCTTTGTATTGAGAACCTCCTCCTTTTTGAAGTCGGTTAATTAGAGCATCTCTTACGAAGTTATAAGCTTACAAACACCAACAACAACACAATGCTCGAATTAAGAACACCCTCCTATCTGAAGTTAATTGAAAACGACTTTGCGCTAATCGATGTGACCGCTTACAGTACCAGTACTTTGAACCACAGAGTATGCGTGTCATCCGCTACGCTGCAAAGTGTGCATCGTAGTTCAAGTGTGCATAGTGTAAGAAATTGCGAACAAACAAATGCACGTTTTTAGCATTGTGTTTTTAGCATCAATGTCTAAACTATCTTTTCGTACTAAATCGATGATGCTCTTCAATTTTATAATTCACTTTTTCCCCTGTCTTGTACCGTTTCCGAGATAGGAACGCTAGCATGAATGTCCATACTCTTCAATTTTGTAATTCACTTTTTTCTCTAGAACCGGTTTCGAGATAGGAACACTAATTCCTCTATTTTCCACCAGGTGGCGCTGCAAGCGGTTTAACCTTGTACTTCATGGCCACTTTGCTATACTTGCATACCATTTATATCACTATAGCTGCAGCCGTTTAGCAGTTAAAAGAGTTGGGACTGATTTTTTTAGGCACCCTGTATTTTCTTTAGATCGTAGAGATATTACAATGGGACCTAAGTCAGACCAAGACCTTTTCAACAAAACAAAAAGTATCAAAATCGGAGTATCCGTTCAGAACTTATGAGCTAACAAACATAAAAAAAAACATACGGTTTGAATTGAGAACCTTCCTTCTTTTTTGAAGTCGGTTAAAAATAACCGTTCTTTTAATGTACATTTTAAAAAAGATTGTCTGCACAGAGGAAAAATTATGTACTGACATCTATAATCTAAATTGTGGATCTAGTAAAAATAGTTTCATGTCATCCTTATAAATTTTAGTCCCCTTTAAAAGCGAGTTCTAGAAACGATTGTTAGAATTCTAGAGCGTTTGCCTATATTATCGAGGGATCAAACTTATTTAAAAATCACTGCAAATAAATGCGAACGCAAGAGGCAACTATAATTCGAGCTTTTTACCCAACTCTAGAAAATCAAGAGGGAATTTTTCGCTTTACAGAGGATTCATACATTGCTTCGCTATCTAGAAATGTATAGACTAGAAATTATCGATCACTTCGTCTATGCAGTTTATTGGCTTACTTTATACGCTTAGCTCGGAAATCTGTATTTTTAGTTTAGGAATTTAGAAAATGACTACTTGTTCGTTCTAGTGGAAAGCTGTATAAATATGTGTATATATTAGAATCTATAATCATAATAAATGTTTAATGCTTTAATTAATTGTTTTATGTACTTAGCTAAAATGCATTTCGTTGACTTATTTCATTTTAAAATATATATAATTTTAGAGAGAGCTTAAATTGCGCTTACTGTGAACAATTAAAACCCAGTTGTGTAAATCTTCTCTATTTAAGCACGGTCAGCTTTGAATTTTGCCTGAAAATATGAATTAAAATGCGAATTGGTTCAAAGTATATACCTAATAAATAAGAGGTATTTTATATTCTGTTAATATGTTAAAAAAGAAGAGTAAATAAACTTTTGTCACAGGTGAAAACATAAATACTCTGAACAGTTTCAAGGATTCCAACCACATACTGTCTTATTTAAAATTAGCCATAATTTTCAATAAAATTTTCATCACCCAAAGCTCCCTGTGTGATAATCTTTTAAATAATAAGGCTAATTTTTTTCTTAAGGCTAAATACTTTGCTAAAATTCAGCGTATTTTCAAAAGAATCAAACGTCTTTCTAAAATTTAGGAAGAAAATTAACCTCTTGAGAATATTTTCAAAATGAATTTCAGTTTAGTTTTTAATCTCTTTCTGTTGTATATATCTAACGAATCATCACAAACGTAAAATATGTAAAATATTTAAATGTGTAATTGGCAAGTACATTTGGAAAATGTTTCCCAGTCTATACGAAACGAATCTGTTCTTTATTGGTTATTTATTTAAAGTGGAAAATATATATATATATCATTTTTATTTTATTTTATTTTATAGTTCTCACAGATTTTAAGCTATTTTTAAAGTGATAAATTTTAATCAGAAATATTTGGTTGACCATGAAATATAAAAAATGCAGAAAATTTCGGTATGTAAAAACCACACGTCTTCCGTTATCTACTATTATACATACTATAAACTCTTTTTGGAGATAGGACAATTTTATATCTTTTGACAACGCTAACAAATCAAACACATAACAGTTTTATTGTAAAATCAAACTAAAACATATGTCATAATATCATATAGAAAAGAGCGTGTTAAAAAAAAAAAAAAAAAAAAAAAAAAAAAAGAGAGAGAGAGAAAGAAAAGAAAAGAAAAGATTGGTAGAGCCTTAACTGTACCTTTATCAATTCCCCTGCAATAACCAAGTAATCCGAAGAAAAAAATAATAATCGTTAAAACCATTTTAAACATACTATACCAACTTTCAGTCCTAGATACAATTTGCAATAAAGCATGGGAAACATATATGTTTAGCTAAAACTAACAATTTTATACGATAAGACATTTGAAAGGCAGTTTATAGGGAAATTTTGAACAAAATTCTGTGGAGCCGTTAGTTATTTTTTATAAAATGAACCTATTTAAGCATAATGTTTTTACGATACATTAAACTTAAAAATATGGTATATGTACCACTTCATTCGTAAATGTCATTTATACCGTAAATAAAAGTATTCGAGGAAATATAAGTTACATAAATTGCTGTTTACGTTAGTGTTGGGCAAAATGTAATTGGTTGCACAGTTAACGATTAATAAATCGTTAATCACGAATACTACAAATGTCAATTAATCAATAATTTTATGCACATTTTGTAATTAAAGATTATTTAATAATTATAATAAAGGTAATGGTTACTCAATCATTAATTAAAAGAAATACTATTAATTATTTGTCTACCACAGTTCTTCAGATAAAGTCATTGAAAGAAAACCAATACTTAGAAATATAGTTAGACAGGGTCTTAGCCCTTTATTTTTAATTAATTTATTAATTAATTTAGGGGTGAACTTTAAAAAACATTTGCATTTACTTTTTTAATCAGTAAATACAACTTAAGTGTTCCCTTTTGTCTAAAAAATGTACGGTTCTTGTACCATGGATGAAATTTACGGTACATGTATGAGCCCAACTGCTGCCAGTATATATGTATCGTAAATGTCAAAATTTTCACTTTTTTAACAGTGTACAATAAATGAAGAAAATTTCGATTTTCTATGATTTTAAACGTATAGGGTATTTCTAAAACCGACGTACAATTTCTAATTTAAGAAGAGTTAGTAAATATCCTTAGGAATTAGAATCACGTATGAAATCAGGACGTCATATGCTGCCTTTAAGTGATAGACATAAATACAAAGCAAGCCCACAATACAGAATACAATATTAAGCATTTTATTGAACAGAAAAAAAATATATATATAATTGTTTTAAGTAGAGACAGAAAGTGTTCGTAATTGTTCTCATCGGCATTAAATGCACAATAGATACCTACACTGCTTGGATTAACGGGGAAAAAAAAAAAAAAAAAAAAAAAAAGAAAGTTTCGCGGATCGTGGAAGCAGTGATGACGATTTTTAAAACAAGATCCGTTTCAGAATTCTTCTGACGTTTCGTAGACAATGGACTTCGTAGCACCCCACAAATAAAAATCGAGAGGCGATAAGGAAGGGGATACCCAATCATTCACCACTGGCTAAAATGAGCATTGAGCAACCTGTGCGTGCTGAACTCGAGAGCTGGATTGTCCAGGCATTTTTTTTTTTTTTTTTTTAAATCTGATTCTGATTCTTATTGATATTTCCACCTTTCCTCGAAATTTGTACGTGAAGTATTGAAATACCCTGTCTTCTGTATATATGCTAAATGTTTATATAGCGAGGAAAGTAGGTGAAGATGGAATACAATTTTTATTTGAAACCACCTTAATAAACTGAAGCATTTTGAATCAATGTGAATTCAACTATTGCAAACTTTAAAGTGTTGTTAGATGTTTTGATGATTTTATGTTGCAAAAAATAGAGTTTGCATGGAAATGTTTTAGTTAAAAAAAGCTATTTTCGGGCAATATGAACGAGGTGGTTAATGGGGAAAAGTTATGAAGAAAATATGGAATACTCATTTCCTTAAAGGATATAATGAAAAAGGGTACTATTGTTTTTACAGAATCAAGAATAGTTGCTATATGAACTTTTTTTTTTTTAACTATTATTGAAAATAAACAGTATGAAAAAGAATATCAATATTCAAGTTGTAGAAAATTCGCAAATGATATGGGTATTTGGTATCCCATATTACTCGAATTGCCAACTTAAAGAATAAATCAACTTCATCCAGCTGTTATTAGCAATAGGTTCATGGGAATCAGACTATTTTCTAACTCAACTCCCCTCACGGAGATGACACTAGGTTTTCACTCATTTTACTGCTTTGTAAATAGATTGATATGAAAAAAAAAATATCAATATTCAAGGTTTAGAAAATTCGCAAATGGTATGGAGTATTTGGTATTCCATATTACTTGAATTGCCAATTTAAAGAATAAGTTATAACTTCATCCAGCTGTTATTAACAATAGGTTCATGAGAATCAGGCTATTTTCTAATTCAACTACCCTAACGGAAATGACACTAGGTTTTCACTCATTTTACTGCTTTGTAAATAGATTACTGAATTCGTAGGTTTCTCCTCTAAAAAGTCTGAATCTTGGTAAAGAACAGAAGTTGTGTTTCAAAACTTCTGCTCTACTCACTGACACACGGTGAACTACTGTTCATATTTGTGGCGTAATGAAGAGGTATGTCTTGCTTCCAATAGGTTGCCGTTGCAGTACTGTCCAAATGAAATATAACGGTATAACATTTTACCCAATTATTCCTTGTTTTCCACTGTTAATCTAACCTTAGGAGTGACATTTTCATATTTAGCTGAAAAACAGATATTTAATTGGTATATTTTCAGTTTATTTCGTTTATTCATATATTTTTTCTTTCTTAAATGTGTTATTTCAATTTACACAATTCCGTATAATCTACATAGTCACCTTAAAATTTAATAAAAAGTAAAATTAAAAAAAAAAAAAATAATAATAATAATGATTGAAACTTTGTATTACATAAAGTTATTATGATTATAACTATTATTATTACATTTAAGCTTTTATTCAGTTTACATAACTTTTTGTTATAAATGTTCAGATTTTTACTAAAATATTCCTTAATTTTCCGGAATTCTTTACTACATCCATTCGTTTTAAGTCTTTCTTCATTTTATATAATTTTGCATTATAACTATTCCATATCTAATTGGAATATTGCCAGAAATATCCCGGTTAAATTACTGAATTTACATAGATATTATTAGAGAAAACTATAAAATATTTAAAACAATACAGACGTTTTTAAATAGTTGCAAACACAAATGTGTTTGAACTTTAGCTGTTAAAGAAATTAGATTATATTCTTAAACACGCAATACTGTCTTTTTATAACAGAATAAAATTTTCACATTAATGTAATTAATGAATGTAATTACACATAAAAAAAATAATTACAGGTTTTAAACAACTTATTTTATAAATTTTTGAGTGTAAAAATTTTAATGTCTATGTCAATCTACAAGCAAAAATTTAAGTTGTTAACAAGTTGTAAAATAAACCTTTAGAAACAAAACTATTACAAAAACTTTTTCATTTAACATTTATTTCTAACAATTTTTTTCGATAATGATGCCCTTTTAATAAGACTAAAATTTCATGTTAACCCGCAATTAGTGTTAGTAATACCTTAGACATAATTTTTAATATGATTTATAGGCCGCAAGTTTGTATAATTTGTCGCAAAGATCAGAATTTACAAGCTCAGAAAGAAACTATTAAAACAAATAAGTAAATATTTGTATAACATTATTGAACAATTATATGCAAAGTTAATAAGTTACATAAAGTAAGATAACTGAAACAGGGATGGAACACGGGCACAGAATCCATACCGGTATTTGTTTAAGAAATTTTTCTACCAATAGTATCATTGATTTAAGAAGTAGAATTTTATTACATTGATAGTGGTATGAATTCTGCGCCCGTGTTCCATTCCTGCTAATATATATTTTAAAGTATAAATATATTTACAGAAACACATTTTTTTATTTTTATTTTATGAACATGATTTGCTTATACATCTCTTTTGAAAGAAAGAAAAAAGGCTATGTAAATAATACTCAAACAGCTTAAGTTTTCAGGAAAAAGATAATGAATAAATAAACAAGGCTGTATTAAATGCTCCAGACAGAAACATTGAACAATGGACATGTTCAAGAATAAAAGTTTGTGCATGTGGAAGTATAGTTCAAACATAGATGTGCTTGTTTATGTATTTGTTTTATAATATTTATACATATCATTTGAACAAAAAAAAGAATTCGCAATGAAAAAGATTCTTAAGATATAGCAATTTAATGCCTAAGTCTCCCGTTTTGGCAAATGGCTTTATGTGAAAACATCAATGCTAACATCAACATTACTACTTAGAAAAATTCAAATCTAATTTACAACGATTTATTTCTGTTCACTATTAAAAGTAATAAAAAATGTTATGTTAAGAAAAAATTCAAGCGTTCGTTTACATATTGTGCTCTGTTCTCTAAATTTATTCACTTAATTCACTTATTTAATCTTTATGTTTCGCTACATTTACCTTTTTTAACATCATTGTTGAATTAGGATAAAGAAAAAAATTATAGCCAGTCATAATTTAAGACAGTCTGTGATGTATTTTTGCCATGAAAAATCATATCATCGTTTGTGTTATATTTCATAAAAGATGGGAACTTCATTTAAAGTACAACGCGTATAGTTATGTTTAATTTCATTGCTAAATGCAACCTCTAAGCAAAATACAGTAAACTTGCTCTATTGTGAATTCTGCAACACATGCATTATTCCCGCCAACTTTATTTCGTCTTATGATGAATTTACTTAAATATTTTAAAATGAAGCAACTGTTTCATTTTTTTTTTTTTTTTTTTTTTTTTTTTATGTTTTAATTTTTTTTCTCATTGATTTTAGTATTTGTAACTACTATAAAATAGTATTTTGTAAGAGATTTAGAAAGCGGATTGGAATCTCACATAGTTCAAACACTAATGGTCATAAAATGTTAAAAAGTATATATTCATGACCATTATAACATGCAGTTATACATGTCCAATTGAGATCTTAATGTGCTTTTCAATTTTAAATATAGTCACAAATTTACGTGATTTTTGTGACGTCTCTATAGGCGTATATCCATGTGTATGTCACATAAATTAAAAACGGTTGATGCTATAATGTTACAATACAGATTTGTTATAACATCTAGTTATGTATCTCTCTCGTTGTTTTTAATATGACTTTGAGTTCCCCGTCATACTATAGGTATGGGGAACTTAGGTAACCGTGAAAATTTTCGACCACGGTTTTTTGATTTTTCTACACGTTTTCAGGTGTGAGGAATCCGAAAATGACAAAATTTCTATGGTGTCTGTCTGTAGGGTGCCTGTTAGTGTGTTAGTCTGTTAGTGCGTTAGTGGGTTAGTGTGTTAGTCCGTTAGTTTGTTAGTCTGTGTACATGATATCTCAAGAAAAAATTGTCGCAGAGAGGTCAAAACAGTTTTAAAATATTACTTTCGACACTGGCAAGAACCCTATTCATTTGCAACATTCGAATTTAAAAACTTCGTAAGTTATTAGAAATTTACGATTTTCTTAACATGGGAGAATAGGACAAAAATTCACTTAAACGTGCATTAAATGGAAACTTTTTACTGTAAAAATGTCAGACCAGTTTTAAAATATCGGTTATGAAGCCGGAATGAACATCAGTAACTATAAATATGCTACTTTTAAAATTTCGCAAGTTATTGGAAATTTACGAATTTCTTAACATGGCAGTATAGGGCAAAATTTCACATAAACGTCAATTTTGAGAGATAATTTCATCGTAAAGATATCAGACTACTTTTGAAATATTATTTAGGACACTGGCATGAATATTAATGACTATGAATTTTCCAATATAAAGATTTTGTAAGTTATTGGAAATTTACGAATTTCTTAACATGGCAGAATAGACAAAATTACACATAAATGTCAATCTTGAGGGATATTTTCATCGTAAAGGTGTCAAACCACTTTCGAAATATTATTTAGGATACTGGCATGAATATCATAGACTATGATTTTTCCAATTTAAAAAATTCGTAAGTTATTTGGAATTTACGATTTACTTAACATGTAAAAATAAGGCAAAATTGAGCATAAACTTCCATTTTGAGGATCCTAAATACATTAGACAACTTCAAAATTACGTTTATGATATTTGTTTGAACATGATTGAATACAAATATTCTACTAGGAAAATTTCGTAAATTATTTGTAATTTACGATTTTATCAACATAGCGAAATTGTAAATTTTTCATATAAATATGAATTTTGAAGATTATTGCATTGGAAATAGTAGCATGAAAACTAAACAACAGAATTGACCCTAATAAAATAAATTAATAGATTAGAATAAGATAAATATATCGAAGTGAACGGTGGATAGCCTATTAGGCGGGGATTTCATTCTGTCACTGTATCAAGCTTTGGTCAAATTCATTTCTTTTAACATGATTATAATATGTCTCGCACTGGAAATTTCTAAGAACATAAATATGATTGGGAACTGAGCAGAGTCCACCTATGCCAACTAGTTTAAAAAATATCCATGAAAACGCAAAATTTTCGCTCATTACACGACTTACCGTTTTAAATATTTTAAAAGGAATTATTAAAGATTCCATAATATTCTAGTTTAAAATACTGAATATGAGTTTATTTTTCTATACAAAGTATAAGGAAATAATATGAAACCAATTTGTTAAATGGATTTTTTATTTTGCATATCTCAAAAAGGAATGATTATGAAATATTGCAATTATATATATATATATATATATATATATATATATGGCGCTGTTACAATGTCTAATCATACACCACTAACTTTGATCTGGGAATGGGCTCCCACTTTGCAGATATTAGAGGGGAGGAGGGTATTATGGAATTGTCGGGAAATATGCAATACCGATGTTTCGGCGGCGATTAGTGCTGCTAACTCGTAAAAATACAATTAATTATTCAAGAATGATTCCCATGAAGCAATACAGCAGGATGCGACCGGTTGTTGTTGTCGTACCATTCTCTATAGAATAAAGTATGTTTTGTGATTTTCAAGAGTTTTTGCAAGTACGTTTTCAAACATTCAAACTTACTAGTACACATGAAATTTAAACATTGATGTTAAGTATAATGTATGCTCAAGGAATTGTATTTTGTTAAACTTTTTCCTTTTTTTAGCTGAAAATAATTTGTCCATCAATTTAAAAGTTCATTTTGATAGATGGATTGCCGGGTATTATGGAATACTAGGTATTCTAGAGCGTCATCTTAAATTGACTTCATGTATTCAACTAAATAACCAGAAAATAAAGACGCCGAATGTATCTCCTGTCACAGAATATTCTCCGAAGATGATTTTATGATGTCTAATTAGTTTTTCTATGATTTAAACAGTTTATTTTAAGAAATGTAAATGGTATTCCATAATACCCTCCTCTCATCTACTATTTCATACGATTTTTCTTGGAAAGATTCCGCAATAAGCTGCTGAATATTCTTCCTGAACAAACAATATTTGTGATTACACTAGGTATAATCTTCTTATTGTTATTTTTGTGGTTCGTTAAAGAATTTTATTAGTTTGTATCTGGGAGATGCATCCAATGTAACATGTTTATATATATATATATATATATATATATATATATATATGCTACTTAACACACACGAAAATATCACTGTTGTCGTAACAATATGTATATTTCAAAAGATACATAAATATATCATATGCATCAGATTTTTTAAATAAGCGTTAATAGTGTTTTATTTATTTCCCAAATTTATTTTTCGTAAAATGTTAATTTTAAAAATTCAAGCATATATTTTTATATCTTTTAAAATATATTTATTTAAAATGTTTGATTAATAATATTTAGATAGCTAACTATATATATATATATATATATATATATATATATATATATATATATATATATATATATATTTTTTTTTTTAAGTATAATTTTTTTACTAAAAGTAAAAGTTTTTATATAAATTTTTTTGAGTAAACATAAAAATGTAAAACCTTTAAACAAATGGATCATTTGTGGAAATCGAAATACCTAACATCTGTAAGTTAAACTCTCGTATTCTATAGTAAAATTCAGGAAATATTTTAAACTGATATTTGATTACAGAAGACATTTACATTTGAATATTTACTGGAAGGGCTTACGGGGCATGAATAGCAATTTAATGTTAAAGTGATAGAAAAAATAAAATAAAATAAAAATAAACGCTGAGTGACAAGATAATGTTTGTTTGAGCAGTACTTCAACTTTATCTAGAACACATTCTGCTAAATTGGAATAAAAAATAATTAACTTCGTGACTATTGAATAAAAATGAATCCTGTTGAATAAAGTAAATATTTTTATTATTTATTTGTCGTTAATATATATATATCTGACATGTATAGTGGACTCGAATTTCGCTTGTAAATCTTAGTCGAGATTAGAACAGAAAGCACAAGATAGGAGCACAATGCAAAGAATTGAAAGTCACACTGGTCTAGCACGAGAATCGAACTCAATATCCTGATCTAGAAAGCAGTGAGCGGTGCGGTGACAAAACCCCTCGGACACAAAAAATTGGATCACTTCCTCCCCCCCCCCCCTACGGATACAAAAAAAAAAAAAAAAAGAACGAAAGAAAGAAATATCCTTTAAAAAATGCACAGCCTTTTTCAACTTCTGTGTATTATTTTTCCCAGAGTTCTGGTCGAATACACCAAATTTGCAACCCTTTTCAAATAGAGTATTCAGTTACGTAATTATCAGTTTATTTGAGACCCTTTCTAACAATTTGCGTATTCATTATCAGATTCTGAATACCTCAATTTCCGATATATATTTTGCTAAAATATAATGTAAAGTAAGTTAATAATAATTTGGAAATTTGAAATACATACCAGTTATCTAAATATCCATATACGCAGCTTTATTTTCTGTAATAATAAAACATTTAATTGTCTATAAAAACACAATAATGTCTATAACTGCCTATAAAAATTGCCTTTGTAAAAATTCATCAATCCGAAGACCTCACCAAATGATTGTTGAATATATTCGAGTGCGAAAATTATAGCTGCATAAAATACGATACCGCTCGAATTATCTCGAGTACGCACATTTTCGCCCATTTAACGCGCTCGAATTAGCTCAAATACATACGTTAAAGGGTTAATTATTTATCTACAATGTAACGTATTACAATGTTTTCATATAATATCTGTGCATATATTTATGTATATTTGCACGTGTGTAACATAATAAAATTACCAATATTAAAATCGAATATTGGTAATTTTATTTGTTTTGTCATTTATTTTTTTTTTTTTTTGTCATTTGTTTTTTTATTGTTACCTATACATTCATAAAATCATGTAAAACATATGTTTCAAATTTGCCAGGTATTTTTTTTTTTTTTTTAATTCTTAATTGAATGTGTTAGTAGCATTCGTTAAATATAAACGGATTAGGATTATATATATATATATATATATATATATATATATATATAGGCAAATCCAATTAAAAGCCTATACAATTAAAATAATTTGCGTTTAAATTAGTTTAATAAATTCTGATTATTTTGTGATTTTTCCATGTATTTTATAAACTATGTTTAGTATCTGTAATACAAATGTGAATGTTTCTCATTTGAGATGATTTTTTAATTTTAATTTAATTTTTTTTTTATTTTTTTATGTCAAGTAAGAAATATGTTCTTTGAAAATTATTTGAATGTCATCAAAACTATTTTTCTAAGCTAAAAATAAACAATGCAATTCTTAAAACATACTTCAATTAAATCAAATTTAAACTATAGTCGATAAAAAACTACATAATTTTCTTATTGTTAATTAGGTTCAATAATTTTATTCTTAACAGAAAGTAAATCTCTCTTTTTTTTTTCTTAGTGTGAAGAGATTTAAGCATCATCCGTAACATTTCTTCACAAGAAAATATGTAACATAATAAATCATCGAAAACTTTAGTCAAATGAAATAAAAAATGTAGTATATAGAAGGAAAAATAATTCGATCTATCTGAGTAATGATTTTATGGACTTCATTAACTATGTTAAATAGACAATATGCATATTCTCTAAAGAGAGATATTTTTATCATCCCACAATTTAAAAAAGCAAATAAAACTTTTTCTTTAAAATCAGTTAAGTCTCATTAATAACCATCTTGTAAAAGATAACAGGAATGAAGCAATTTTTTAAAACAAACTTTAATCAAATTATCGTGAAACATCCCATATATAAATTTTAATTTCTCTCAGTTTTTTTTTTAAATATATATATATATATATATATATATATATATATATATATATATATACATATAATTCTATGAATTTTCATGAAACTCAGTGAGTTTACAATACTGAACTTGGAATGCTAATTATGAAACTTATGTATATTTTTAATTATTGTTATAGCATTTTCGTACGAGCTAACGGCTGACGTTTCTTGAAGTATTTTCTAAATATAATATGTAAGAAATACACTATAAAATGAGAGAAAATTAGCGGCAAAATCATAATAAGTATTTCATTTAAACTTTTATGATTAAAAAATCGATTTCTTTTATTTAATAAATTACGTTTTAGGACGTTGTTTTGGCCAACAAACAATCAATACAAAACACAACATTATTCAAAAATTTCTTTTGTAAGATATATTTTAAAGAAAGGTGCAGCCCATATAAGCCTGACACTGCAAATATTACACATATAATGACTCACATTTGTTTTCTTTTTTGCTTTGTTATTTCTTTTACATCAACACTACAACGTAATATCATGGACGAGCTTCTTTTGGTCTGATATTGCTTATGAGTTTTTAACAAAAAACTGTTATCTTCTTCTACTATCTTCAGAATCACAACTTCAATTATCAGTTTCGTTTGATAAATTTATGACAAATCTACATATTCATTATCTGGTTCTAAACCCCTCATCTTTCGATACATATTTTACTGCAATATAATGTAAAATAAGATAATAATAATTTGAAAATTTAAAAAACATACAGTTATCTAAATATCCAATATACGCATCGTTATTTTCTGAAATCATAAAACATCAGACTGTGTAAAAAATAAAAAAAAATGTCTATAACTGTATATAACAATTGCCTTGTAAAAGGTTTAAAAGATGAGACAGGCAGCTCACTACTATTCAGTGGTTTGGAGCGATTTGTAGCAAATTCACCAATCCAAAGATCTAACGAAATTATACCCGAATGTATTCGAAAGAGAAAATTACAGTAGCATGAAATACGACACCGCTCGAATTATCTCGAATGTGAACAGTTTGCCACGCTTAGCACGCTCTAATTAACTCGAGTGTGTACGTTAAATGTTTAATTATTTATCTTTAATGTAATAAAAAATATTATATTAAAAAAAATGTGTACATATATTTATGTATGTCTGTGCATGTATGCCCCTCCCCCCTCTAAAAAAAAAAATCGAAATTTACCCCAATATATATATATATATATATGTATATATATATTAATGCTACTAACATATACATAATGTCATGCAAAATTTACCTTATAAATCTGCATGGGAATTTTCTTTTATTTTTAATTGTGTGGGGTAATAGCTTTTCAGGCTATAAACGGATTAAGAATTTATAATTGCAAAATTTAGTCCAATCCAATTTATATCCTAGTAAATAAAAAGAAATTATCTTTAATTAGTTGTGTAATCGATAATTATTTTATACCCTTTCTTTGGGCTTCATGAACTACTTTTAAGAACTATAGCATAAAATTCAAAGTTTCTAATTTGAGATTATTTTTCAATCAGAAATTTCTTAGAATATTTTAAAGAATAATTTATTTGAAATTGTTTGAGAGCTAAAATTAAATAAATTAATTTATTAATACGTAATTTAGTTAAATGAAATTTAAAATCTAGTCGATAAATGTTAAATATTTTTAATTTTGCTAATTAAGCTTTAATAATTTCGTTAATTTTTTACGTGTTTCTTTGACTATGTTAAAAAATCCAAAATTAAAATTCTTTCTCATACACAACCCCCATTATAATCAGATTTTTATTAAAATACTAAGAAACATAATTTTACAAAGTTTAGTCGAATTCTTTAAAATTTTAGTCAAATGAAACAAAGATTCTAATTATAGAGGAAAAAATTACTTAATCTATCTAAATAATGATTTTATGTGATTCATTAACTTTGTTAAATAGACAATTTGCATAATTTATAGTCTCTCATGGGAGGTATTTTTATTATCTCACTGTTTTTAAAAGCAAATGAAACTTTTTCTGTAAACTAGTTTGATTGTCATTAATAACCATCTGGTAAATGATAACAGGAATGAAGTAAATTATTGAAACAAACTTTAATCTGATGAAATTCAAAACTTCGTGAATATAAAGATAATGGTTTTAATTTTGCTGAGAGCATTTTATTGATTTTTCTGAGTTCTTATGATATTGTAAACTATGTTAAACAGCTACTGTAATTTTATTAAATTTTCTCAGGGGACTTTTTATTTTAGTTTGACAGTTAAGAAAAAAGAAAAGAAAAGCAAGAAAGAGAAACTTTTTTTTGTGACATTTTATAAGTGTAGCTATTATTTTAGCATGAAAAACTTATGATTTCAATTATTATTTATATATATATATGGTACATAAACTTTTTCAACTTTTAAAGTAATATTTTCGTTTGTGACATTTTTAAAACCAATAAAAACTCTAAAATAAAGAGAAAAAAATTATAAGCAAAAGCAAAGCAAATAAAGATTAAAAAAAAAAAAAAAAAAAAAAAAGTAGTTGGCAAAGTTTGACTCTCAGTTTTACATCAAATATATGTTCTCATAAATTTTTAATGCAAGCACTTAAAAAAAGGTTGTCAACTTTTTTCATTAAAAAATTGAAAGAAAAAAGCGCAGCTATTAGGTTATCGTTAATAAAGCATAAAGTCGACATTTTTTGGTCATTGAATGTTATACATCTCCATGATAAAAACCGTCTACATTTATCGTAGAAATTAATTTTTAAAATAATAATTTTAATGTAGAAGAAAATTTTATGATCGCTATAACAAACTTTTTTTTCATGCCGATAAATTCAGATATTCTAATGATGTTCTAAAAAAATATTTCCTGACAAAAAGAATGTTATAAAGCTTAATTTTTATTCTTTCCGAGAATTTTATTAAAATTAGAATTTTTTTCCTGATGAGATATGTCAAACTACTATAATTTATCTTTAAAAATTCAAAAGTTCTTTTTGTCGGATAACTTTGACCATTCTTTATCTTCTCCTATAGAAAATACTTTTAATAAAAAGTATTTCTGTCTACAGGAGTGATTTGTCATTCCAATCAATGAGGCAAATAACAGATACATTTTAGACTTCCAATCACGTCCGATTGTAATCCTTTTTACAGATAAAACTGATGCTTCGATATTTTCCATTTAAAAAATAACAACTTTAGAACAAAAAAGTTATTTATTTTATTCAAAAGGAAAAAAAGTTCAGAAGTCTAAAAGAATTCCTCCAATTTAAAAAAAAAAGTTCTTTTTTATATTTTCCCACAAATTTGAAAAAAAGTTTATGAACTCGTACATTCTCGTTCGCATTTCCATCATCGTAGTTGTTTTGAGAATGCATTGAAACTGACATATATTTTTAACTTCATTATAGCTTTTTCAAGAATTAAAAATGGTATAATCAGCATCATGATTCTTTTGTCATGGTCTCATAAAATCATTTTAATACATTGCGGTCTATCCTATGTACATCTTCAAAGAATACTTCAATATATTTATGCCGCACAAAAATAAGGAATTAAATATTCATTATGTGCTTAATTGAAGTACCATTTAGAAAATGTTAAGATTAGCATGAATGATTGGTTTGCAGCAGCATAAAATAGAAATACACATTTTGAGATATAAGCATAATTTTAGATGCGTCATTTAAACTATACAAAATTTTAATTTCAAAAACCTTAAATTGGGATTACTGATTACTATTTCCTGATTTTTATGTTTTTTTAAGATGCAGATTAACAGGCATTTCAGAATAATAAAATTAATATCCTAATTGATTTATAATACATCTAGGAGGAAGAATGAAATGTCGCAAAAAATTTCTCTCGCATATTGGAAAGTATGACATAATTTAAAAGCGAGATGACTAGGAAATAATAGACTCTATTTTTGTTGAAAGAAGGTAAAGCGTTTGAACTCAGGTCGGCCTAGTCATTCGGATTATTATTTTCCTTTTCTTTTCTTTTTTTTTCCCTTCTCCGAAACTCGAATGAATGCGGATTGAAGGAATTTCCAACACCGCATAGGTCCTTTGAGAAGCCAAAAGACTGTAACACACACACACGCACTTTCTACTAAAAAGAAACCAATGTAAAATAATAACAGATAACTTAGAAAAAAGAAAGAAAACCAGAAATCACTTTGCCATATTTGCAGATAAGTAAGTAGTGGTTAAATATACGATTTGCAACAATTTCTGTAATTTACAGTTCTTTTTAAGTTCGTTTTAAAATAAATCGGTTTAAAAGGTTTAGTAAAGGGCGTTTTTTTTTTTTTTTTTTTTTTTTTTTTTTTTTTTTCTTTTGCATAAAATCAGAAAATGTAAACTAAGTGTAATGCGGATTTTTTTATAGTAATTTTTTACTTAAAATTTACAAAAAATGCCGTTATGCTAATTATAATAATATTCAGTAGTGTAATATATTTTGAATATTTTTAAATGTTAGGTATCATTTTTCAACTATAACTAAATATTTATTTATCTTCAGGATATTGTATTTACAAAAATTTAAAAGTAGAATGAGTTACATATATATTTATTTTTTCTACTTTTACGTTACAAATAAAAAATTGCGTCACAGAATCTCGAAAAACTATTATTTCTTTGTTTACATAAACAACGATAACAAAATTAGTAACATTTTATTTTTATTTATTTTTATTATTATTACCTTGAAAGTAAGATTTCTTTTGAATTGCTTTGCTTCTTATGTATTTAATTCAATTATTTGAAACGATGTATAAGAACTAAATATAAAATATTAAAATTCTTTAACTTGCAAGAGAAACCTGAAGGAGAAAGCAAAGAAAATATAAGAGTAAAAAACAGTATTTTTTGTAATATTTTGTCAGTATAAAATATAAATTTTTCAAAAGAACTTGTTGATTAGAAAAAAAAATGATAATATTATTTTAATGTAATAAGTTTACATTTTTATAAAATAAAGTTGAAAATAATGGATTTTTTAATTTTTTTTCTTAAACAACTATAGTTTTTCAAACAATATTATCAGTAGTTTTCAAGACTTTAAAATTTTAGAATAGTTTGTAATTTATAAGAAATTTCGAAAAATATGTATATATAAAGTATGAAATATATATATTTTTTTTTAAATAGGCACTCTTCTTTAAAAAAAAAAAAAAAAAAAAAAAACTATATTTATATCGTAAACACGCATTAAGCAATGATTATAGATAAATTACATTGCTCTGCAAAAAAAAAAAAAAAAAGACACCTGATACCATTTTCTGCATAGGTTTTGTGCAATTAGACTCTGCAGACTCTTAGATTTAACCTTCCCTTTAATGAGAGAAAATGCAATATAATAACGCTACAGATTAAGCCGGATAGACGTTCGAAGATTATTAGCACCAATTTAAGTCAAGATCCAACAAGTTTAGTGTACAATAAATATTTAAAATTAAAAAGAATTCTTCATACACCATAAAATTAATGTATGCTTTACCGATTTCGAACGGCCGGCAAGTTGCTTTTGCTTCCAAGGTATTGATACGTGTTTTATGAACTTGAAAAAGAAAGATCACGTTCTTTCGAAATATAAAGTGCTTATATTAATTTTATGGCATGTGAGGCAGTTTTTATTTATTTTATTCATTTATTTATTTTGTTGTTGTTGTTGTTTAAATATTCAAATTTGGTTAATGTCGTCTGTTCATTGACACGTGAGGTAAGTAACGCGTTCACAAATTTGGTTAACATATACATTAGCTGGCATACATATGCACTATTACAGAGAAAAAAAATTGTATCGTGTTCAAGATTTTCCAAACGGGTAATGCCGTCGAAAACCGATAACCGTTAATTATCCAGAATGCAGTAGTTGTTTCTTATGCATATAAAAAAGTGTAAAAATAGTGAGGTTAAGTAAATGCTGTGAAATTTTAAAGAAGTAAACAATTTTGAGTAATTTTAATTTTTTTTTATATATTTTTGGCAGATAAATAAAAAAGTTACTTACCTATTTGAACAAACCATAAGCAACTGTTATTTGCCGTATGCTTAATAAAAGCGATCCTTACAAATTAGAATATTAAAAATGTTTCTTATTTAATAGAAAAATTAATTTTATTAGCTTTGATTATTATTAAAATGAAAACAATTTTAGGAAACTTAAAAATTTGATATAAAATATGTACCGTCTGTTGAAAGTCATTAACTGTTTTAGATTTTAAATATCAATAAACTGAAACACAGTTCAAGCTCCTACTGTTTTTTTTTTTTTTTTTTTTTTCTAAATTTGAAATTTATTTGAATGACACTCCTGTTCAGTTTAGTTAAATACGGTGGCTGCTGTTTAAAAGTGCATATTTCTATATCTGCTTAATATGGTTTCAGATTGTTACCTAAAAATAACCAATTTCTATTGCAAAATATTATATTCATTGTGAATAAACTACCTAACATACAATGCATTGATTTATAACGGTGTATATACAATTAAAAAAAAAATTGGAGAAGTAGAAGTAAGGTTCCCTGCTCTGCCCCTACCCCAAGGGGTGTAACGTTTCAAGATTCATATCTTTCAAAAGAACTCGTTAGTACCTTTTAAAACAAATGACGAAAGCATAGAACTGTGGTAATATAAAACACGCTTTTTGATTTATTTTCAATAAAACATAAGAAAAAAAGTGTACATTTTAAGATATCATTAATAGAGCATAAAATCGACTTTCTTTGGACATTGAGTGTTACAAATCTATATGATAAAATCGTCTGTATTACTCATATAAAATAATTTTAATAAATAATAATTTTAACATAGCTGTTAACATCTTTATTAATATTCCGTAGTATTGTTTATACTCGTCTTTTTTCGCATACCAATGTTTATTTACCTATTTATTTTTATTTTTATTTTTATTTATTATTTATTTTTGAATATGTTTCTTCTTATTTAATTGTAATTGTATTTGGAAAGAATTACTCTAAAAATAAAGTGGTGTAAAAAGAGCGTATGGTATTATGGAATACGAATTGGAATGATAGCAACTGTGATTTTAATGTAGAAGAAAGTTTTGTAATGGTTACAAGATACACTGATTTTTTGTCATCTATAAATTAAAGCATTCTAATGATATTTTATTATAAAAAGAAAGTTATAAAGCTAAATTTTTATTCTTGAGAATTTTATTAAAATTTGAATTCTCTTCCTGTTGAGAGATGTCAGACAACGATGATTTATATAAAAAAATTCGAAAGTTCTTTTTATCGAACAACTTTGACCATTTTTATGTTCTTTTATAGAAAATACTTTTTATAAAAAAGTATTTCTCATTCCAATCAATGAATCAGATAACCGATACATTTTAGACTTCCAATCCCTTTTGATTATAATCCTTTCGACACATAAAATTGATGATTTTACATTTTCCCTTTAAAAATTATCAACTTTATAGAAAAAAATATATATATATATATATATATATATATATTTTATTTAAAAATGACAAAAGTTCAGAAATCTAACAGAATTCATCTAATTTTTGAAAAATACTATTTTATATTTTTCTACAAATTTGGACATAAACTTATAAACTCGTACCGACTGCCTGTTTTCGCTCCTATCATCGTAGATATTCTTAGAATGTATTGGAACTGACTCATGTTTTAACTTCATTATAGATTTTAATTAATTAATTATTTGTTTATTTTTAATTTATTTAAAATGTTATAATGATCATCAGAATTTTGTGTCCAGGATCGCATAAAAATTTTTTGATACATTGCGGTCCATCGCATATTTATTTTCGATGAATATTTCATTAATTTTATTTTGCACTGAAATAATGAAATTAACATTCTTTATTCTATATAACCAGTACCGTTTAGGAAATGTTTTGATTAGCTTTAATAATTAGTTTACCGCATCATAAAGTAGTAATACACATTTTGAGATATAAAGACATTTTTAGTTGTGTTATTAAAACTCTATTAAATATATATATATATATATATATATATATATATATATAATAATTTCAAAAACATAAACATGGGATTTCTTGTCCATGATTTTCTGTTGTTGTTAATGCACAGTTGCAGGCATTTACGTATAATAAAGTTAATAGTCAAATTCATTAAAGAAATATTTTCCACTTATATATGCTGTTAATAATTATAAATTCAATTGTAATTCATTATAAGCTGAATTCATTTATAAATAAATTCAAGAGAAAGAAAGAAGTATCACAATAATTTTCTTGCGTATTGGAAAGTGTGACATCATTTATGCGCGGCATAACTAGTAAATAATACGCTCTATCCTGATAGAAAAAAGGTAAAAAGTTTGAACTCACGTTGGCGTAGTCGTCCGGAGATTTTCTTCGTTTTCTCTGAAACTCGAATGAATGCGGTTTACGATCCCCTAGAAAGAGAATTTAAAAAGAAGGAAAGAAACACACACACAATTTCTACAAGAAACAAACTAGTAAAAATAATAATAATAATAATAATAATAATAATAATAATAATAATAATAATAATAACAAAACAGAAAATAACGTTGCAAGTTTTTTAACTAAGTTAGTAATGGTTAAATATACTATGTGTGCCAGTTCGTGTATTTTTAATTTATTACTTTGTCCTATATATTCAATAGAAAAATGTGTTGAATTCGTGAAAATTTTCTATTTCCGGTTTTCGATGAATTTTAACATTTTGAGAGGTTCAGAACACGATTTAATCATTTTTAGAAAATGTTTGTCGGTCTGTTCGTCTGTATGTTGACAAACAGGTGTCACAACGCAAAATTGCAAGTAAATTAATATACAGATGCACCTTGATATAAAATTGCCTTGCCTATCATCTTTTGGGGTTAATCGGTCAAGAGGGGATGCAGGTATCCAACGATTTCCACAAATACAGCGAAGGCTATATCTGAAGAACTACCATACATAATTTCGTATAAATTAATATGCAAATGCACATTTACGTAAGTCAGAGCCTGCCAACTTTTGGTGCCAATCGCTCGAGAATTGGCGCTTTTACTCTATGATTTCTTAAATTTCAAGGAAGATTATATGTCAGGAGCTGTTTCACAGAATTGCATAACAATTTATATATAGATTCACCTACATATATTTAATATCTGTAAACTTTTGGTGCCAGTCAAACAAAGAGTGTCGCTGCTATACAGTGATTTTAACAATTTAAAGAAAGGCTATATATCATTAACTACTGACCAAAACTGCATATAAATTTATATGTAGATGCACTTTGATATAAATTTGTGTCTACCATATTTTGGTGCCAACCGCTCAACAAGTAATGCGGCTTAACAGTGATTTTTGCAAAAGACATTATGCTGATTCAATCTAAGCTCATATCGGTCAAAATGTAGTGATGCTATGCAGGTGGTATTAATACAGATGGTAGAATAATATCTCTCTGAGATGTAAGTCGCCTGCATTCATAATGGAAAAAAAAAATATATTTGTACTGCGTGAATTTGTATGGGAAAATAAAGAAGAAAGTTTTGTGAGGTCCACAACATACTAGTTTTTCAAGTACATTTTAAGAAATCATTTTAAAACTTTTTATAAAGAATTTTTTTTCTTTCTGCATCAAATGGAATATATATATATATATATATGTTTAACATGGACTATTAGAGTACTTTTTTTAATTAAAATGGCAAAAAAAAAAAAAAAAAAAAAAAAACCGTTATGTTAATAATAATATCGTTCAGTAATGTAATATGTTTTGAATATTTTTAAATGCTTTATATTTTTTCAACTATGACTAAATATTAATTTGTCTTCAGGATATTATAAGAAAAGATTAAAAAATAAATAGTTGCATGTGTTTTTTCTACTTTTCATTTTAAATAAAAAATGGTGTTACGGATTCTCGAAATATTATCGTTATTCTTTTATTTTACATAAAGAACAACAACAAAATTTATAATATTTTATTTTTATTTAATTTTTAATCTTGAAAACAAGATTTTTTTCTCCTTCTTTGGCTTGTATTTAATTTAATTATTTAAAACCACATTTTTTAACGCTTTAGAAACTAGTTCGCATAGATGGACTCTGCTCAGTTTTCCGACATATATATGCCCTCATAAATTTCTATTGCAAGGCATATTATAATTATTTTAAGAGAAATGGATTTGACCAAATGCTTGATACAGTGACAGAATGAAATCCCCGCATAATAGGTGATCCACCGTTCACTTCGACATATTTATCTTATTCTAATCTATTAATTTATTTTATTAGGGTCAATTTCGTAGTTTAGATTTCATGCTACTATTTCCAATGCAACTATACTCAAAATGAATATTTTTATGGAAGATTTTCAATTTTGCTACGTTGATAAAATCTTAAATTACGAATAAATTACGAAATTTTCCTGTTAGATTATTTATATTCAATCATGTTCAAACAAGTATCATAAATTGTTATTTTGAAGTTGTCTGATATATTTATAATCCTCAAAATGGACGTTTATGCTCAATTTTGCTCTATTCTGCCATGTTAAGTAAATCGTAAATTCCAAATAACTTACGAAATTTTTATATTGGAAAATTCATAGTCAATGATATTCATGCCAGTAACTTAATAATATTTCAAAAGTGGCCTGACATTTTTACTATGAAAATATCCCTCAAAATTGACTTTTATGTGAAATTTTGCAATATTCTGCCATAATAAGAAATTCGTAAATTTCAAATAACTTGCGAAATTCTCAGTAGAACGTTTATAGTTAATGATGTTCATTCCGGCATCCAAACGGATACTTTAAAAGTAGTATGACATTTTAAATGTAAAAATGTTCCATTTAATGCACGTTTAAGTGAAATTTTGACCTATTCTCCCATGTTAAGAAAATCGCAAATGTCTAATAACTTACTATGTTTTTTAATTCGAATGTTGCAAATTAATAGGTTTCTTGCCATTGTCGAAAGTAATATTTTTAAACTGATCTTACTTCTCTGCGACTATCTGTTCTTGAGATATCGTGTACACAGTCTAACAAAATAACTATCAGAATAACACACTAATGGACTAACAAACTAACAGACACCCTAAATACGGACACTGTACAAATTTTGTCATTTTCGGATTCCTCAAACCGCAAATTGTGTGAAAAAGTAAAAAAAAAAATACCAGGTCGAAAATTTTCATGATTCCCTTGCCTATAGTATGATGGAAACTGAAAAGATTTAAAAAAATATTTCACTCCCAAGAGATATCTAAAAGAAGCGGCCAGAAAATATGGGACATAAAAAAAGCATTTCTCGTAATATTTTGTCAGTATACATTATGAATATTTTCGAAAGAAATTGTTGTTTAAAAATAAATATAAGGAAAACATACTATTTCAGTATAATGAAAATAGAAATTTACATTTTATTTTCATTAAATTGATAGTATATTAATTAGTGTGTTCATTTTTACAAAACGAAATTTGTAATAATGGAAATTTTTATTGTTATCTTAAGCATATTGTAGTTTTTCAAACAATATATTCTGTAGTTTTCAGGTTTTTCAATTTTTTAGAATAGTATGTATTGTATAAGAAATCTGGGGAAAAAATGTAAAGTTCGACGTATAATTTTCAAAATAGGCAATCTTCATTAAAAGAAAAACAAATATATAAATAGAGTAGAACGTGTTTTCTTTCTGTTTTCCTTCTTTTTCTTAAATGAAAAACACGTAAATATGCAGTAAGTAAAGCTTATACGTAAATTACATACTCTCAGTTTCTTGAAGATTATAAAATAAATGACATAAAAACGAACGAAAACATTACTTAAAAAAAAAAAAAAAAAAAAAAAAAAAAAGAAAGAAAAAAAATAGTTCAGAATTTCTTATGCAAGACGTGTTCTCACAAGCTAATAAGTATTCCCCAAACATTCCTATTTAAGTTGACATTTATTTTTGACTACAGATTTGCTGAAAGAAATTGCCATAAATTCGGCTCATTTTTCTTGAATTCGGTGTTTTTTCTAGATTTCATCAGTTATGATAAGCTAAATTTATACATACGATTGCATTTCTCAATATTTTCTCGAAAATATGCTGACGTTTTAGATGTTGGTTTTATGTATCTTAAATTTGAAGATTTCGTAACCCACATAATAGTAATTAATCTAAAAGTAATAATAATAAATAGTCTGCTGGCGTCATCGTAAGCATTTTCCTAGATCATTAAATTTCATGGGGACAACTACAGGCAAACGTGAATGAAAGTTATATTACCCCACTCCTAATTATAAAATTTGTATTGCAGTTTACTATGATTTTACACAAAGAATGCTAAAATATAACTATTCAAAAAAAATATATCGATGTGAATAGCAGAAACGTCATCTGTGGTCAATGTACACCTAAATCGAATAAGTGTATTTTTTTACAAACATTATCTGACTTACCAAGTTTGCTTCTTTTAAGTATCATAGAATATGAGATATATTCTTCTGTAAACAGGACATATTGCAGCATACTAGCTTCTTTTGCCGTCCGATATGAACCAAACTTGTATCAGTATACATTTTTCTTTTAATATTCTTCTCACATACCAAGATGGAAGCAATTATAAATCATAGAAGCAAAGATGTTGCTTTACTGTAAATGATGTTTATTTGCAACACAGCCCACATAGCAATTTCAATTTGCAGCGAAATTGCAGCAATTTTGCTTTGTAAGCCAACAAACTTGCAGCAAGTTCAGTGTGACAAGCTGTAAATTGATAACAAAATTGAAGCAAGTTAACGCAAACTCCGAAGTCACCATACGCCAAATTTGCAGAAAACTTGTCGTGCAAGTTGCACTATTACTGTATCAAATTTGCTACAAATTCGTTGCAAACTAGTAGAAAAGTTAGGATTGTCGTATTAAGAGTACTTCAAATTCATTGCAGTAGACAAGCTTGTCATGTCACACCAACTGTTAATGCATTGCAAACTCAGATTCTTATCACGTCACATTATCTGCAAATACACATAGAAACATGTAAATATAGCTTGCATTTCGCATAAGACTTGTCGACACGAGATTTCGAGCCCCGCGGATAACGTCCCGCTTCTTCCACCAGTAAACAACACGAGCAAGGAAACGTTGCGAAACCGCTTAAATATCAGTCTTTGGTTCACTTTCAAATACTTACATAGCAATTTTAGTTTGCAACAGAAATGGTGTGAAAGAAAAAAATTAATTAAAACGAAAGATAGATTTACGTTGTGTCTACTTTGCGGCAATTTCACGGCAAATTTATCGCATCAAATTTGTCATGGCAAGATAATATCAAGAAAAATCAAACTTGCTGCAAATGTGCTTGTTATCTGGGAGCAGCGCTACTTGTCAGACGATTCCCATCCAATCGAATCGACATATTTTTTCCTCCGAACACTCATAAATATGAAGTTTTTACTCTATATAATGTAGGCTATAAGATGTAGGTTTCTTCCATTTAATGTTAAAAAAGGCAATAAAATAATGCTACCTGTTAAGTCAGATAGATGTCCGAAGATAACAAACACAAATTTAAACCAAGGTCCAAGTTAATCAAGTTTGGTTAATTTCTGTACATTGGTTTAAGTGATGTAACGTTCACAAGTTTGACTAACACAAACATTAGTTGTCATACGTACATACAGAAAAAAAAAATGTATCGTGTTCAAGACTCTCCAAACGTTTAATGACACCGATGATCGATAATTGGAAAAGACTAGAATTCAATAATTGATTCTTATGTATGTACTTAAAGGTTGGTTGGTTAATTGGTTAGGTTTTAAGTCGCACTAGTGCTGTGCAATGGGCAATGAACGGTCAGGGACTAACCGCTTGAGGTGGTCCGGAGGCACGCCATCACAATTCTGATCATCCATACCCAAGAGGTTATACATAAAGGAAAAAGCATGAGTTTAAATAAATGATGTGTAAAAGATAAATAATTATTTTTTACGGAAAATAAAAAAATAATAATAATAATTTATCATTATATTTATGTCAAACTAACAAAAAATTGACTTATATATTTAAACTGACCATAAGCAGTTATTTGTTATATGCTTCATTAAACAATCCTTACAAATTAGAATATTAAAAATGCTTCATTGTAAGTATGGTTTAAGATAAATTAATCTTATTATCTCTCACTATGATTAAAAGGAAAAATAAATTTTCGAAACTAAACTAAATAAAATAAAATAAAATAAGTAACAATAATGATAATGATAAATAAAAAAAAATACTGGTACGATATTTTGAACAAAATGACTTACTATCGAAAATTTTTCATAATTATTTACATAAAAGGTTTTTCTTCTTCTTCTTTATATATATATATATATATATATATATATATATATATATATCCTGTTAAGAAATACTCAACATTTACAAAACATGATTTAAAATATGTACCATCAATTGAAAATCATTAACTATTGTAGGTTATAAATGCCAGTAAATTGAAACATAGTCCAAACCCCTATTGTTACAATCTAAATTTGAAACTAATCAGAATGGTATTCCTTTGCAGTTTAGGTATTAAAATATATTGGCTGTCGTTTTAAAGTGAGTGTTTCTATATCTGCTTAGTATGATTTTGGATTGTTACTTAACAATAACCAATTTCCATTGTAAAATATTATGTTCGGAGAGCGAATGATATACTTTGTGTAAAAAGCTTTGATTCTCAACGGTGCATTTAAATATTAAAAACATATTTTTACCACATTATGATATATACAAAAATGCATTTCAAATATTATTTTTCTACTCATTTTTCAAGAATTTCTAAATTTATAAGGAATAAGAATTACCTATAAAACATTATCAATGATAATTAGTTACGGAGGTAAAAAATGTTTTTAATGAAGTAGAAGTAAAAGCCGAAAAATGATCAGGAATTCCAAAAAGGAATGTGAAAAGTATTTGTTTTTTATCATTTTTGCATTTTTATTTCTTTACTTTTATTTCTTTTAGATTTTTTATTTTTACTTCAGGCAATATATAAATGAATTATAACACATTTGATAATCATAAAAAGACCGGGTACAAAAATGTATTCTTGATTTTTTTTTTTTTTTTTCTTTTGTCATTAAATAAAAATAACGTGCATTATGTGTTAAAGTACTTAAGTTATTATCCGGTAAAGTGCTTTAGACATTTTTTTCCATAAATTCAAATATTTTATGAGATGAGTGGTGTGTAATATTTTAGTTCTTTAAAAGAAAAATAAATCTTTAAAAATTAAATTCACTCTTAATTTAACAGACACAACCAAGGTATATTTTCATTTTTAAAAGATTAAATACCTGTACATAGATAAATTTCGGTCAATTAATCCCTTATAAAGAAAATATTATTAGTACAAGTTTGGTTTTCCTTTGTCTCGGTTTACACAATATCGTTTTCTAACTGATTGAAATGGTTACAGTATTTAAATACTAGTTAACTTAATTCAGAAATTTAATTCATCAACCTGGAAATTAATTTTGATGGAATGGTGTAGAAGGCTGATTTTTACCAACTATGTGAAAATACCAGAGCCGGGAACCGAACCCCGGGCCTTCCGTCTAACGCGCGGTTGCTCTAACCACTGAGCTACCCTGGCTGATACCCTGGCTTTCGTGGCCGTTTGGAGTTATGCCATATTCAAAATTTGTCACTTGATATAGCTGCTTTAATGCAGACTCGGTGACCTTGCCAACGTAAATTATGTGAGAAGTGCCGAGCTGGTTATCAGCCAGGGTAGCTCAGTGGTTAGAGCATCCACGAGTTAAGCGGAAGGCCCGGGGTTCGGTTCCCGGCTCTGGTATTTTCACATAGTTGGTAAAAATCAGCCTTCTACTCCATTTTATCAAAAGTAGTTACCTTACCTTCCGGGCATCTGTTACAATATTCATATTCAGTTATAACGGATTCTAAAACAGTTTGAGTATCTTTTAGTAAAGTTTATTTTCAATTTTTATCAATATTCTGAAAGTCTTGAAAATTTAGAGAATCTTGGATCATGCTGCTTCAATCTTCTACATTAATAGTAACTCTAAAAAATATGAAGAATGATATCTCACATTGAAAGAAGGTATATCACTCTTTAATCATGTCAAAATGGAGCTAACCTGTACAGCGTGAGAAGTCTATCTTCGAAAAAAGTGAAATTGTTTACTCTTCTTTAAGCAGCTCTTCCTTAACGGTCCTCTTCACTTACCGTCGCCGGAAACCCGATCCAATGTTATTCTATGGGGAAATTTTCTTTACAAATAACTTATTAACTAATACATATTTTTAAATTCTGTTTTCAAATTCAGAAAATTCCCAACTGTTAAATTGACGGACCTTTTTTGAAAATGTATTTTTTTAATTTTTAATATTTTATTTTGAAATTGCAAAATGAAAAAAATTCGCATATTGAAAATTCGTATTTTGCAGCTTCAAAATAAAATATAAAAAAATAAATAAGTAATTTTTTAAAAAAAGGTCCTTCAATTTAACAGCTGGGAATTTTCAGAATGTGAAAACAGAATTAAAAAATATGTATTTGTTAATCAGCTATTTGTAAAGAAAAATTTCCCGTAGAATAAAATTAGCTTCGCCTTCCGGCGGCGGTGAGTGAAGCGGGCCCTTAAGTATTATTTAGAAATTTTAACTGTTTCATTTTCTAGATCAACTGAGAAATAATTGCAATTTGAATATATTGAAAATCGAACGAAGGACGACCTCTTAGAAGGCGAGCTTCTGTGAGGTTATTCAACTGTAGCTAATAATTCTCACATGAGATGAGTCATAATTATTAATTTTTACTTCGTTTTTATTTAAGATTCTAATGAAAATTATCAAATTCAAAATTAGGATTATTTTAAAATTCTAAAATAAATTTTAAAACAAATACCCTTAGGACAAACTGCTATTTTTTAAGTATTTTAGAAAAATAAAGTTACTAGCGTAAATATGTTTAAAAAAATGGTTAAAAATATTGCGTACAATGTGCCGTTTTCTTGAGAATCTATTTGTACAGAAGTATAGTATGTTGCTCGCCTGGTTGGAAATATAAATCTTGCTGAAAATTTTAATTATTAGTAAAATATTATAGGCAAGTTTTTAAAATTTTCATACTTAATATGTGTTAATAAATATAACAAAATTATAATTTCATAAAGAAATTATGGCGTTATACATTAATTTTTTTTCATTATTCCTTTCTTTATACTTTAAATATTTCTAAATAAAGATGCTTTCTATTTTTATTTCGGATATATATACATATATATATATATATATATATTTAATAATAACGCTTTGATTTTCTTAGTCGTATAAAAAAAATCAAATTTAATCATGATTAAATAATTATTTTATTAGTTAAACAAGGGTGGTCGCTGTTGTAAATTTTTGTATTACTGTATTCCAGAAAAAATGAACATTTTCAAGAGCATAGGAATTCAAGAGCATAGTGATCGCCTCAAGCAAAAAAGAAAATATTACCCATTATAACTCAGTAACTTATACATATTTTTTAAATTCTGCTTTCATATTCAGAAAATCCACAAACATTAAAATGGTTATCCTTTTTTAAAAATTATTATTATAATTGTTATTATTCTTTTAGTTTTTAATATTTTATTTTGAAACTGTTCAATGTAAATTTTTCCTAAGTGAAAATTTGCATTTTAAGGATTAAAAATAAATTTGGAAAAATAAAACCATTTTTGTAAAGCAAGAACGGTATTAATGGTCACTGATTTTCTGAATTAAAAAATATGAGTTAGATAATGAGGGATTATTTCATAAAATAAATTTGTTTAGACTTGCGACGACGATAAATAGAGAATTCTCTTAAGTAACACAACGATAGTTAACGTTTTCGTAGATTCAGTATAGCTCGTGCGTTAACTCGGCTACTAATGGCAGCCGTATAGAATAGACTACAGTTACAGTTAACTTCGTTTACTCCGCATGCCGTACACCGCATGGTGATTCCTCTGAAAAATCATCCTTCCAAGTATAGGAACGTGATAACGTTTCCTTTTTGATTTATAGCATCGAGAATTAATAGTTCATAGAGTTAATGAAAAGAGATGATTTAAGATTGCGCATAAAATTCTTGTTCTAAAGCATTATTTTCTATTCTTCGTGTCAGAACCTTGCAAAATTTCAGTTGAACTGACGGATGCGTAAACCACAGAGGCGTATAACTGAAAAACGCATATAACTACTTTTTAAAATTTAATTACAAATACCTACAACTAAAGGCATTCAAAAATGTAAATTTTCAACGTACCGGAATATATTAAATGAAAATATTTTCATGGATATGAAATAAACATATGCATTTAAAATTTGTAGTTGTTCCGAAATCATTTTCTACATTGTATAACATAAATAAAAACATTAAAATACTTAAATACATTTTTATATCGTAGTTAAATTTAAACTTGAAAATAATTCTCGCAATTCATTTTTTTAGGACGGAGGACTTTTAGTTTCAATCTGGATTTTTTGTGCACCAGTTTTGAATAACACCAAAATAAATTAGAAATTTCAATCCTATCGTTACAAACTTGATACCAAGTGAAAGGGGCAATTTTTCTGAAGCCAAGGGTGCAAACATTTGTTTGACGCGATAATTATATCTTTTAAATTAACTAAATTTTAAACTTAGTTGGCATTTCATTTCAGTCATATTTAAAACTACGTGGTCTAGGTTTACGGTCAAAACATGAGACAAAAAATAAATCAAAAAATAAAAAATAAATTTAAAAAATAAGAAATAAAAATGAAAGTTTTACAGATTCAAATTAACAGTCCTCTGTACATTTTTTTTTTTTTTTAAGTTTAAAATTATTTTAGACAACGTTCAGGTCATCAACAAAATTATATTTTCTCTAGCAGAAACCGGAATTAATACAGTTTATGGGAAAAAAAAAAAAAAAAAAAAAAAAAAAAACGCTATTTAAATGAAATAACTTTTTAAAAAATATTTTATAGTTAAAGAAAAAGTATTTTTTGCATCATAAAAACTACAATAAATTTATAAAATCCAATTTTCAATTCCTACTGCTTGTTTAAAATCATTAACTGTAACGATTTATATGGCTCATAAATGTTTAAGTGTAATAGTACGCAGTATCTTAAATTACAAATTTATCAATGTGACATTCCTATACGAGTAAGATGCTTAAATATGATGACTGCTGTAAGGGAAGTTTGAACAGTGTGTGTAAGTTATTGCATTACATATTGCGTTTACTACGTTCATGTAATTATACTAATACCATTGTAGCAAAACCTATTTAGTATAGCTAGTTCATAGTTTATATAATTGATCATCCAAATCCTTGGCTAATTTCACTTATCAAGGTTATTATCTTATAGAAATATATCTGGCATATTTCGCCTTGAAATGATAATAAATAATGTTATTGAATTTAGAATGTAAAAGAGTATTGTTTAATGTAAATATTAAGATTTGCAATTTCACTGCTTGTTGCTTTATAAAACCTATATAATTTCATTTTATTATCACTATTATTATTATCATTATTCATTTTGTCTTTAATTCTCATTTCTTTTTTATCTTTCTTTTTTTTATTTATATTATTTTGAAATTTTTATACATTAACGATTCAAAGTACTAGTAGTGCACCTTGCAATTTGAAAATAAGTTTTCTAATCCTTGCATGGGTTTTAGAAGGTTGGTGGTGTAATCTACCGTTAACGAGTTAAATTGCCAATATTTCCAGACATCAGTTTTATATGTCTAGTTTAAGGGGACAATGGATTTGGGAGTATGGCCGACTAACTGCACTAGGGTCCTAGGCCTGAGAGGGAATACCCTCCTTGGGGATCTTTCTAAGTTGGCCTAACCCGTATTTACACCAGTTTCGGAGAAAACCAAGGAAAACTTCGAACGGCTAGGCCAACTAGCGCTACCTGGAATCGAAACCAGCACCTCACGTCTAACAGCTTTGAGCGCAGAACCGCTCGACCGCTAGTTGGGACGTTGAAATTAATTATTTTTGTTTTACAATTTATTGCTTCTCAAAACAAGTACTCCCATGAAATTATTCATTTTTATGCATATAGCATCTTTTAACTGATAAAAAAAGTATTTTTTGAGAGAATTGGCTCATTTTATGGGCATAATAATACAAAATATGTCCCAATTTAAAAATGCTGGATACTTAGTTATTCTAGTTTTTTTTTTTTTTTTTTTACTGTGTTTCTTATGCATGTAACTGAACATATCTATTTATTGATTTTTTATATCTCAGTTGCAGCATCATTTAGAAACGAAAGAAAGAAAGAAAACTTAAAATCTTCATGACTTTTTGACATGCGAATGAACTTAAGAGATTTAATTTTACAAATAATCTCCGAGATTTGAAACAAATGCATTCATTAACATTCAAAAATATTTTAAGAGGATTTGTTGAAAACAAATTAGCGAGGTGTACTGCAAGTAATAAATTATTTCCAAAATTTGGAACACAAGAAAAAAAAAAATTAAATTCTAAAATTTTGTTATAAAGAAAAAAAAAAGTAACATTTCAGAATATGTATTATAATATTATTTAAAAAAAAAAAAAAAGTTACATAGCTAAATACATTCGATAAAAACTATCTAAGTATATTTAATTGCATCAATTTTAATACTTTTTATCAGCACTTGTTCACTTAACTGAAAAAGTTTGCTTTTTAATATTATTTTGAAGCTTTTTTTTGGAAGTTTTGACTGAGGAAGTAAAATTTATTTGCTTTACCTCAGCTTATGTTGAACGGATTCATTAAACCTTTGTTTTAAAGTGTGTAAAATAAGTATGCAAATTTTAATTTTTTTTTAATCTGTACAAATGGCCATATCGAAGAGAACGACTCTAGATTTGTACAGATATTTCTGCAACATGTTTTTCATGAAATATTCTAGTTAACTGGTCATATGAGTAAAATAATTATGTAATTTTTTTTCCCTTTTTGTAAATTCGAATTTCGAGGGATTTATAACCAATGGAATCCAATGGAAAGGAAGTGGAGAGGAAAAGAGGAAATTATAATGTTGATACGACAGGTCAGTTTTATTTTAGTTCTTTTGAAAAGCTAGATTGCTATATCAGACGAAATTGCATTGTAGATGAAAATTAATGAATGAGTATTTCAATTAGCACTGCTTAAAAAAAAAAAAAAAAAAAAAAAAAATGATAAATCCTTTGGAAGAAGATCAATTTGTAATCAGATGAAGGAAATCAAATGTTCAAAATTCAAAGTAAGAAAGACGACACAACTGTAGATTCATGTATATTAATATGCTATCCCCCAGCAATTAGGTTAAAGGGAGAGGACACATTCTAATTAGCACGTTTTACAGGCAAAGCCAAGAGGATAAGTGTGTTGTTATCAGCTACTAAGACCGAGAGAAAACTCTCTCCAAATGAGTCACAGAGAACTCAGAATTATGCCAAAAAGAATGTCAAATACTTTCTTTGTTCACGCATATTTTAATAAAAAAATTTTGAAAAAAATTGAAACGTTAAAAAGTAGACAAAGAAGATTTGACGAAAAGAAAATGCCAACTGCCTATCAAAAAACGGTCGGCAGAGGAAAAAATTAGTTATACATTCGACGTGCCAGCCAGACTGAGAGACTAAATCATTATGGGTTTTTATTTAGAACTTAAATCCATATAAGATGAGCCATGAAACTTAATATATTTCTAAGTATAATCAGAAACAGTTATAAATTACAAACGGAAATGATTCACTCTTTTTTTTTTTTTTTTTTTTTTTGTAAGGAAAGGTATATTTTGAATCCCGTTGATAATTCTTATAAAGTAAACATTCTGAAATAAATTGCAATCAATAAAGATTTTATTATTTTTTCTGGGAAATTATAAATTAAACTACATTTTCCCTGATATAAAAGGAGGACACTACGTTTTCTACAGCAGACATTGAAAATGTATTAGAATAAAAGATTTCATTTGCGAAGAATAATCAAAATTCCTGTTTCATTGATTAAATGAATTATTTGAATTTTAAATTACATTTCTATTATTAATTATATTTATTTTTAATTTTAAAATTAAGTGACAGTTTATAAATTATTGAATTTTAAAAATTTGGGGAAATTCAAATAACTTCACGAAACTTCAAAAATAGTACAAATTCTAAATTTATTTTTAGAATAGCTCTAATAATTTAAATAAGAAATTTAGCAAAAAATAAATGCAAAAGCAATTAAATTGTCATAAAACTTTAAAACTTTCTAAATTGGTTTCTAACCAATCGCAAAGTATTTAAATAAGGACATTTATAAAATGATAAAGCGAAAATTAATAAAATAAATAAATAATATTTTTATTTTTTCATTAGTGCACAAGACGTTTTTAGAACTATTTCCCTATTTACAGAATTAAAATAAAATCATCGAAAAAGAACTTAATATATATATTAGCAAAGGAATGCCATTTACACATTCTTCATTGGAAATATTACTTTTTATCCTTTTTCTTGGTTTTCTTGTAATCAGTTACTTTACTTTTTGCAAAATGTCATTTCTTTGATAAAGATCGTAAATATATATATATATATATATATATATATATATATATATTATGTAGTCACTTAAAAGATTCAGAAGCACTTATTGCAAGCATTAGAATTCTTTTAATATCCTTTTTAAGCATTATGAAAAAAAAAAAAAAATGACAAAACATCCTTAAAATCAGTAAATGCCCAAAGCCATTATCCTATGCAGGATAATGGCTTTTTTAAAAATGATATTCTGTGGTATATAGCTTCCAAATGAAAAAATATATAAAATATAAATAATTGAACATTGTATTAATTATTATAGAGATTAATTTTTTTAAAGTTATTTCTAGAAACATAGTTTTTTGCATGCTAATCATCATATCTATTTCGATTAGTTTAAAAATTTACATTTTTAACTAATACATTATAAAGTAGCCGTACTTTATAATGTAAAGAAAACGTGTTAAAGAAAATTGTCCGCTTATCTCTTATTTTATTTTTATTTTAGAATCTGTAACTGTAATTAGTGTTTAATACTTTAATTATTTTTACTTAAAAAAAAAATAATAAATAATGGCTCTTTTTTTTTTTTTTTTTTTTTTTTTCAGAGATCTTAAATTGTGCTTATTGTAGACACTTAGAAATCCAGTAGTGAACATTCCTGTTTAAGTACGTACATCTTCGAATTTGTCTCGGAAATATAAATTAAAATGCGAATTGGTTGAAAGTATAAACCTAATAAAAAAGAAGTATTTTTTGTTCTGTTAATACGCTAAAAGACGAAAAGAAAAGAAACATTTGTCATAAATGGAAACTAAAATACTTCTGTCAACTATAAGGATTCCAATCACACATCGTTTTCTTTGTCATAATTTTGAATAATATTTTTATCACCCTATGCTATTGCCTAGCACAGTCAGGTTCGTTTCACACAAAAGCCGGATCGTAGAATCGATAAAAAAATAAAGTAGAAGTCTTTACTTCAAAATAATCAGGTTACACATCATTTTAGTACTGTGATTTATTAATGCAGCAATATAATATTCAGGTTGCAGTCACCATTAACTTTACATTTCATTCCTATATTCGTAAGCAGATACAAAAATTCTATCCCCATCAACTAGACAGAGAGGGAGGAGGACCTCAAAAATTTACGTCTACTTAGTACTTGATCAAAAGCGAAAAAAGGTCCACTAAATCTGCTAGCCACAGATAGCTTAAAATCGCAACCCCGGAGATTGGCATCTTTGAAATGCAGCCAAAAGAATGCCAAACTGTTTCTTTGTTCTTCTAAGATATTCATACTAAATTTTGAATATAAAAAGTTCGTTACAAATATTAAATCGATTTGACATTGAGAAGCCATGCCAAATGACCTTCAACTCTCAATGAACAAAGACGGCGACGCCCAGACTATCGAACAACCCTATAAATCTATTTTTAGAATTATAATGACCCTCTTGAAATAATAATAGGTTTTTTAACATAAACATACAAGGGTAATAAACATGAAATCAAATGCTTGTTTTATTTTATTAATAGCTGTATATAGTAGAAATATGTTGATAACGGCTTTTTAAATTACCCTCTGAAAATAAATAATTATGGCTAAATAGATTTAATCCATCCGGGGAAACTGTATAAACATACTATTTTTCAAAATCCCTGATATAAAAATTGCTTATTTTATTCGTAGATCAATGTGTTTGTAACGATGGAAGAACAAAGAAATGAAAATTTTGATTTAAAAATAAAACAGGAAATTCTCTATAATTAATTAATTGAGTTAGATAAATTTAAAAAGATTTATTTTATATAATCTATATTAATTCCTCCTTTTTGTTATATATTAAATTTGGATAAATAAATAAGCTTTTAAAATACATATGTGTGAGAACACTCACACATATATCTCCCCTTCGACTAGCAAAAAAAATAAAAATAACTCCTCCTCGCCTCCTGTATAGAAATGCATATACAAACAATAATATTCAAAAGCACTTACCAAAGACGCACACTTAAAAAAAATGATATTACATCATAAGTAAAAATTATATGAAAGCTTAATATTGAACAAACAAAATATATATGAAATATAAACACTAATTCAAAACTACAAAATACACATATTTTGAAAATATCAGTATAACCAAAAACTTTAAGAGAAACACCTTGTCATGACAGGCGCAAAAATTGTGGCTTCTATAAATAATTTCAACTGCAGTTCAATATAGTTTATAGTATTTTTTTATATGCCACCAAAAATTTCAGCTGAAATGTTTTTCTATGAAAGAGTCTCTTTTTGATGAACTTAGCAAATAATGCCACAGTAACAGTTACTAACATTAGATTTTTACACACAAAATACTAAATTTTCACACTAATATGTATGGTGAAATAGAGAAAAAGAAAATATATATATATAAATTACATATATTCATATATATTGTTGTAATACTGAAGTTTCCAGCATATTATTGTAATATTTATTTGTCTAACACCTTGGTTACACATATTGGTCAACGTTAAACAAAATTATGTACAAAAAAAATTATAAAGAAAAGTAAAGAAACGGAAAAATTTTCGTGTATACCACACAGGAAAGATTTTAAAAAGGACGCCATTGGCAGTCAAAAAAAATAATCTTCCCTTAATCCTTTAAAAAAGTAAGTGTAATGATGTTAACTTAAGGCTAACATCCTAGCGGGACAGGGCGTGTTGAAAGACCTGTACTGTTAGGCACAGGCCTCCGTTCCCCAGCAGAATCCACAGACCCCTGTAGGGACACTTCACGAAACCGATTAATTAAGTGTCAAAAATGTTGAAAAATTAATGTCAACAAAAATATAGATTCTCATCACATATCCAATGTTGCTCTCCCGGGAGAAAATTTTGAACGAGACAACATATATCTAGGATAGGGTAATAAATAAGTAAAAGAAAACAAATTGACAAAATTTTGAGTGATGAGAGGGAGTGCCAAAATAATAAAAATTTAGATTGGATATTGAACAAACCAAACACATGTTGTACACCAAAAATCAATTGGAAACTTATAAAATTTAGCTGTATGTATATTGTTAGCACTATTATCATTAATAATTAATTTCCTATGAACTTAGTCTGTATTCCAATGAAATATCTCTATTAAATATATTTCAATTATCTTACTTTTGTTTAACCTTCACCCAATAAAAATAGATATAGTACACATTAAATAAAAAAAATAACACCTTGATTACTAATTTAGAAATTCAAAATATGATCTACAAGCATTTATGTTATCATTAGAATCATTTTTTTTTTTTTTTTTTTTTTATGCATCTTATTTATAAATATTATATATATTCAACAACACTGCAATGCAAGAAATAGTCTTTACATCAAAAGAAAAATATAAAAAAACAGTGGACCAGCCATCTAAAAATAAAAATAATAAAATAAATAAAGACGAGTTCCTGCACAGCAAACAAATACACTCCCTTGGCCATTGGAAAATGCATTTGTGAAGCAAAATATATTCAAACTTTTTTTGTGAAAAAAATTAATTGCGATTTCTTAAGTTATAAGGATGTGTAGAATTATTGCCAATATTATGTGTTACATTGGAGTTGGGTTCAGTAAACAAATAATTACGTCGAGGCGGAGCAATAAGGAGTCTATCAATATGGACTCTGAAAGCTTTATTATCAGGTGCATGTAATCTCTTAATGGAAAAGGAAACTGGCGAGTGTTTTTGTACAACAATAAATGGCCCAGAATACTTGGGTTTAAATTTATCTATTGATTTCAAGTATACAACATCATGAACAGCAACAGGCCTCAGTTTTGCACGCTTTTGAAAATTTTGATATCTTTTGTCTTGATTTTCTTTAATGTTAGAATATGCTTTGCTGTAGATGTTATCTAAGTCGTGTAATAATTTATATATGTCTACATTTTTATCCAAAAATGGCTGATTTATAAATTGGTCAAATGTATCAAATATTAAAGACAGTTCCCTACCAAAATGCAGTAGGTTAGGTGAAAACAATGTGGATGAATGTGTTGAACCACTGTAAAGTGATTTATGTATAGCTAGTGAATTTTCAAAAGAATGCCCCTCAGAAATTAAAGTGTTAATTGAGTACTTTATAGATTTATTTAACCTCTCAGAAATAGAGTTACCTTGAGGATGAGCAACAGATGAATGTAAAATTTTTATGCCAAGTTTATCATTAAAAATATTATAAATAGTTGATGTAAACTGTTTGCCTAAATCTGATAATATTACTGATGGTCTACCAAATGTTGTAATGTAATTAAATAAACATTTAACTATTTTTGATGAAGAAGTGTCTTTTAATTGAAATAATTCAATGTGTCGCGAAAAATGGTCAATCACAGTCAAAACTGAATGTCCATCTATAAAAGGACCAACCAAGTCGACACTAATAGTATGCCCTGGATGTGTTGGAGTATAGGTGGGTTGTAAAGGAGCTGGTGGTGTGTTATGATGTTTATTTTGTAAACATAAAGTACACGAAGCAACAAAATTTAAAGTGTCTGTGTACATACCTTTCCAATAATATCTATTTGATAAAAATTCGTATGTTTTTGTTAACCCAAAGTGAGAAAGGTGTGAAATGGTTAAAACTTTAGATTTTAAAGAATGTGGTACAACAATGAGATATGAAAAAGTATTATTATGCAAATTTTGTTTCTTGTACATTAAAACTTTAGAATCTGGATGGATAAAAAAATTATCATTATTTTTTGAAAAACCTTTTCTCAAAATTTGTCTGTAAATAATTGACAATTTTGGATCATTCTTTTGCTCAGATATAAATGTATTATTTGAAATTTCCAAAAGGGGATCTTTATTTTGAGTATTACCAGAAACTAGAAAATTGTTGAATTGATTTTGTAATACAGACTGCGTAGAAGTGGAAATTTGATTTATTGAATGTGTGTCATCTTGTACGATAGGAAGAGGTTGAGAACTGAATATTAATTCTGGGTTTGTTTTTAAATTTTGTTGATTATTTGAGAAGTCTGATCTTGATAAATAATCCGCTAAAACATTTGTAGGGCCAGGGATATGTTCAAATTCAAACGAGTATTCTGACAACTCTAACAGCCATTTAGTAGTTAAATCAGCAGGACTATTTGTTTTTCTTTATGTTTTTAAAGGAGCACTATCAGACAAAATTATAAACTTTCTATTGTATAAGTAATATTTGAAAGCAATTACAGATTTATAAATGGCCATTAATTCAAGTTTGATAGCCGGATATCTTTTTTCAGACGGTTTAAGTGATTTAGAGAAAAAGGCGACAGGTAATAATTGATTGTCATATTTCTGCATCAAAACTCCTGCGATAGAAATATTTGATGCATCAGTGTTGAGAAAGAAAGTCTTGTTCCAATCCGGTAATCTTACCATAGGTGAATTTAAAAATATATCCTGAAATTTCTTAAAAATATCCTGATGATGTTTATTCCAAACAAATTTTGTTTTCGGTTTAGTCAATTCAATAAGTGGTTGAATTAATTTAGAAAAATTATGAATAAGAGACTTATAAAAGGTTACAACTCCTATAAAGCGTTTTAATTGTCTTTTTGTTGTAGGTGTAGGGAAAGAGTTTATTTTAATGATATTTGACTCAATTGGAGAAATTGAATTATTCTCTATGTGAAATCCCAAATAATTTACAGCACTCTTATGAAATGCACATTTACTAGGAGCTAAGGTTAAATTATATTTAATTAAAATCTTAAGAATTCTTTCAAGTTTGACACATGTCTCTTCAAAACTATTTGCACCAAATATTAAATCATCCTGATACGCGTAAATTTCATCTATATTAATTTCATCAATTAAAGAATCCATGAGTGCTTGATACTGAGAAGCCGCGTTTTTAAGACCAAAACATAGTCTTTTAAATTTGAAACTGCCAAACATTGATGTGAAAGTAATTTTATCTTGTAAATGTTCCGGTAAATCAATTTGATGATACGCCTGTTGGAAATCAAGACAAGTGAAAAATTTATACGCAGATAGATCAGCTATTATATTTTGAATTTTAGGTAACGGATAAGAAGAACCTTGAATAATAGAATTTAACATTCTTAAATCTAACGCGAGGCGAAATTTCTGTTTACCAGATCCATCTTGTTTTTTCTTTACTAATAAAATTGGGCAAGCCCATTCTGAGCAGTTTCGTTCAATAATCCCAGCCTCTACCAATTGGTAAATTTGATCTCTAGCTTCCTGTTGTAAAGCCTGAGGAATGGGAAAGGGCAAAGTCTTAATTGGATAGTCACTTAAAAATTTTAAATCTGGTACAACCTTGTCAGTATGTCCAAGGGTTTTCATATTTTTAGAAAATGCTGCGAAATTACTTAATAAAATTTGTTTTAATTTTGTTGCATGAGCCCCATTGAGATGTTTAACATCAAAGTCCATGGGTGTTAAATCTTGTTTTCTCATTTTTAATACATCACTAGAAGGTTGAATATAATTAATAAATTGTGAATCCTCTGAAATATCAACATTATCATTTTGTCTTGAACCATAGTCTATAATTTGTTCGATTTGTTTAATTGTACCAATATTTGAATGTTTGTTTACATGCATACTTCTATTAGTGTTATTCTTAACATATAACTGAAATTTTACTCTATCATATTTACTATCACAATTTTGTTTCTGAGAATGATCAATATTAACTATTGAATCCAAAAAAATTAATTTGGAAGAACTCTTTTTACTCTGAAATAAATAATCACCCGAAGAAACTTTGGGACAATAAACCGTAATAGAAGATTCCTCTTTGGGTTGTAAAATAAGTTTTTGCCCCTTTTTACTGAAAGTTTCTTACATTGAGTATGCATATTAAGATTTTCTTCATGGTCGCCATATGTGTTTGTTATGGGAATACTCAGGTCTTTTATTTTTAACAAGGACCTCTGCATATCTAATATTACATGATATTGTTGAATAAAATCATAACCCAAAATAACCCTAAATGCTGAACCTTCAGGTATATCCACTATGAAGAATTTTTGTGAAAAAAATTGATTTTGAATTTTGAAAGTGGTTTGTATACAAGATGAAAACTGTACATTCGAGTTCACGGTTTTGATTGTCACATGGGAAGATAAATGCCTATATTTCAAACTATGATTTAATTTATTAAATGTACTTTCAGCTAACAGACTAACAGAACTACCAGTGTCAAGAAGTGTGTTTACCTTTTGTTTATCTAGCAAAATTTTAATAAGAGGTAACTTTGGAGAATTTACATGTACATTAAAAATGTTCTCCCTTTTATCGTTATTTGTTTGAGTACATTTAGAATCAGAAATTTTCAAGATTTGTTGTGTCTGAGACGCAGTAGAATTCACCAATCTCATACTAGATAATTTGGGTAGATTCAAGTTATTATCAATGTCCAGAGAAAAATTTTGTGCTGATGCTCTATTCAATTCCTGAGATGTACTTGCATCAGCTAAACTACATCTCTGCGCTCGTTTAAATTACTTGGATTTTTACTATAATTATTTCTGTCATAATTTTTACCCCTAGTCTGATTTCTTTGCCATCTAAAGTACCTAGTAGCAACATGTCCTTTTTTATTGCACAATTGGCAAATAGGAGAAGAATGATATCTGTTCTTATTTTGATTACCCCTGAAATTTTGTTTACCCCTGAAATTTTGATTTCTACTTTTATAATTATATCTTAATTCACTTTGTCTATTATAGTTTCTTTGTCTATCTTACACTGGGGATTCGTGTGTATGATTAACCTCATGAGATTTACTATCGAATGACAGATTATTCATTCTATCTGTCAGTTCGACTAACTTTTCAGATAGTGTATTTATGACTGGGTTATTTAAACTTAATTGTAATAATGTTTCATTAGCACTGATATCTTGTAATCTCTGTGCTCGATTGACCGCTTCTTTATACTCAGAGATTCCCTCTTCTTGAATCTTAACTCTGATATTTGAGGGAATGGTTGAAATGAATTTAGTAAACTTAATGGAATTTAAAGCATTAGCATCATTAATCTGAGAATATACCACATCGGCTAAAATATTTAGCCTGTGGGAAAAATTTCTAATTGATTCTTGTGGTAAGAGTATTAAATTGTTAAATTCCACAAGAGCCTGAGTACTGCTCATTGGAGCAAAAAAATTTTTGAATTCATCCTTGATAAATTTTAAATCTGTATATTTATACAATAAGGGGGATTGAGTCATGAACTTTAATGCAGGGCCGGTTAATTTTCCTTTTAAAATTGCCACTGCCTCTTCTGAATTTAATCTATTTAATTTTGCATATGACTCAATTTGATCAAAAAAGAAATCAAGTAAGGATGAGTCCCCGTCAAAATTTGAAATATTAATATTAATGTTCTTTTTAGTGGCCATCTTAATTATTTATGTTGGGTCAAATAAATACCAATATATCTCAGAAATACTCGAGTAAAAAAAAATATATAATATATTAAATTAAATGAGCACAAAAATTACGCATCTTTCCTTTTGATGCTTACGGCAACTCCATCAGATAAAATACCTCATTAAAAATGTCAAAAAGTGTATATATATATCTTAAAATATTCGAAAAATAAAATAAATCATAAGGAATTGTAGAAATTTGCAGCAGTAATTGTAATAAATCACTTAAAAAAATAAATCACAATATGCAAATAAAAGTATTAATCATCATGAAAAAAATAAAATCCCAACAAAATACTGCGAGACCCATTAAAAATATATAGTCCAAAAATTTCAGAATTGTCCTAGCAAAAAAAAATAAATTGCGTTAAGATCTATGAGAACAAAATATTATGCATTTTATAAGCATAGAAAAATACCAACTATCATGAAAAACAACAAAATGTATATATATATATATATATACTTATATCAAATGAAATACTTTATTAAAAAAATTACGAAAAATATATATATTTCAAAAAATTTCAAAATAATAAAAAAATAAATCACATTAAGCTTTATAAGTATAGAAAAATACCAATTATTATGAAAAACAAAAAAAAATATATTTATATCAAATGAAATACTTTATTATGCAAAATTAAATATTTCCGCTACTTGAAAATTGTATTCATAAACACTTAAAATCAAAAATAAAATGAAAATGAAAATAAGGTAAAGCAAAATCTCAAAAGTAGGAAACATTTATATCTAATATTTTCCATAAACAAAAATGTATATTATATATTTTATTTAATGAAACAAAACTTCCATTCAAATATCTAAAACACAAGATAAATTTGGACTTACCAATTCTTGGACATAACTTGGTTAAAAAAAAATATTCTGTAAACAAAAAAAAAAATTATCGTTTACTTTATTAATATTTTTCAATTAATTTTATTACTTTGTTCCAAAAATGGTATATTTTTTCTCATTTTCTTTCCTCTCTCTTCCAATTTGCTTGAATATCAAAAAAAAAAAAAAAAAAAAAACTTTGCAATCAACTTTGCACAACACCGAATTTTCGACCGTGAATTGGAAAACAACTATATCTGATCAAAAACTGATCATGACCTTTGAACAAAAACACATGATTCGGAACCCGAAGTTGTCTATTCTGTAGAGGTGCAGGTGTCGAACGGAAAAAAAATTTTTCTGGGCAAACTGTGAAGAAAAACCCTTGACCAGTCCAATTTCAGGCTCCACTCTCGGCCGCTTAGTTGAGCACAGATGACCAGCGAAATATTCAGGCCCCACTCTCGGCCGCTTAGTTGAGCACCGATGACCAGCGAAATATTCAGGCCCCACTCTCGGCCACTTAGTTGCATCAAAAGAAATCTATCAACACAATGACACTCCAAGAAATCCTTTTTCTTTTCTTTTCTTGAAGCCATAAGCACGAAAAAAAAAAATTCTTGAGTAGTGATATTTTCGGGCTACGCTTACAGTCACCGATTCAAGCAAGCATTTGTTCGTAACCACAAACAAGTTCAATGCGCGTAAAAAGGAGATTCATCCACCAAAATTTAGAGTCAATATTTTCCCTGTCCATGACTCTTAAAAAGGTCCTTTTGGGCATGCAAATCTTAATAAAATGTTCGATGCATTCCTTTCCTTCCACTCCAAAGAAAAACCAGAATTTCATTTATAGAAAATCCATTATGCTGCCGTCGGGTTCCTCCTCCCCCCCCATTTTTGAAGATCGGGGAAGCTGGACAGGCACCAATTAATATGTGCTATTGCCTAGCACAGTCAGGTTCGTTTCACACAAAAGCCGGATCGTAGAATCGATAAAAAAATAAAGTAGAAGTCTTTACTTCAAAATAATCAGGTTACACATCATTTTAGTACTGTGATTTATTAATGCAGCAATATAATATTCAGGTTGCAGTCACCATTAACTTTACATTTCATTCCTATATTCGTAAGCAGATACAAAAATTCTATCCCCATCAACTAGACAGAGAGGGAGGAGGACCTCAAAAATTTACGTCTACTTAGTACTTGATCAAAAGCGAAAAAAGGTCCACTAAATCTGCTAGCCACATATAGCTTAAAATCGCAACCCCGGAGATTGGCATCTTTGAAATGCAGCCAAAAGAATGCCAAACTGTTTCTTTGTTCTTCTAAGATATTCATACTAAATTTTGAATATAAAAAGTTCGTTACAAATATTAAATCGATTTGACATTGAGAAGCCATGACAAATGACCTTCAACTCTCAATGAACAAAGACGGCGACGCCCATACTATCGAACAACCCTATAAATCTATTTTTAGAATTATAATGACCCTCTTGAAATAATAATAGGTTTTTTAACATAAACATACAAGGGTAATAAACATGAAATCAAATGCTTGTTTTATTTTATTAATAGCTGTATATAGTAGAAATATGTTGATAACGGCTTTTTAAATTACCCTCTGAAAATAAATAATTATGGCTAAATAGATTTAATCCATCCGGGGAAACTGTATAAACATACTATTTTTCAAAAACCCTGATATAAAAATTGCTTATTTTATTCGTAGATCAATGTGCTTGTAACGATGGAAGAACAAAGAAATGAAAATTTTGATTTAAAAATAAAACAGGAAATTCTCTATAATTAATTAATTGAGTTAGATAAATTTAAAAAGATTTATTTTATATAATCTATATTAATTCCTCCTTTTTGTTATATATTAAATTTGGATAAATAAATAAGCTTTTAAAGGACATATGTGTGAGAACACTCACACACACCCAAAGATCCCTGATTGATAATATTTTAAATAATAAGGCTAAATATTCTTCTTTCTTAGAGATATTTGCTAAAATTCAATGTATTTTCAATTGAATCAAACCTTTTTCTCAAAATAAGGAAAAAAATTAACCTATTGTGAATATATTTTTGAAATGCAATTTCAGCTTACAAGGAAACATTCAAAAGGTGTCGTCTTCAAAAACATATTGAAAAAAATATATGTGATTCTACTCTTTCTTGAAACACCAGAAAGTGAAAAAATTATCGGCTGAAATGAATTACAGCATCCACAAAAATTATCAAAATATATAATTATCAAGCATATTTGGCAATTTCATATTGTTAGGCGATTGATTTTGAGTACGTGGCGGAGAAACAAAACACAGTTCTGTTCATACACGGCAATCTCGGTGCTTGCAAACTGAACGCCTAACAGCGCTAAATCGCCAAATATGCTTAATTTTTATAATTATTTTTTGTCGCTGTAATTCATTTCAGCTGATAATTTTTTCACTTCCTGGTGTTTTATGAAGAGTAGAATCACATTTTTTTTTTTTTTTTTTTCAATATTTTTTGAAGACGACACCTTTTGAATGTTTCCTTGTAAGTTTTTAATCTTTTTCTGCTGTAAATATCTAGCGAATCATCCCAGAAGTAAAATATATAAAAGGCTTAATTATGTATAAGGCAAGTACCTTTGGAAATATGTTTTCAATCTATATGAAACGAATATGTTCTTTATTTGTTATATATTCAAAATGAAATATACATATATATATAGTTCTCACAGATTTTAAACACATTTTTAAATGATAAATTTTAATCAGAAATGTCTAGTTGGCCAAAAAATATAAAAAATGTAGAAAACTCTGGTGTATTACAACTACACGCAAATACACTGTTACACGTACTATAAACTCTTTTTGGAGATTAGATAATTTTATGCCTTTTGACAACACTAACAAATCAAACACATAACAATTCTCCTGTAAGGTCAAACTAATATTTACGTCATAAAATGATATAAAAAAAAGCGATAAAAAAATAATATTAATTAATAAAAAAAAATCAGCTAAAAATATTTCAGGTATACTGCAGGTATTTCGAACTTTTTATAAAATGTGTAGGTATTTTAAAGATTTCCACAGGCTATTTAAATTAGCGTTTTTTCCTGTAAAAATCTCTCTCTTATTTTTGTGACTTATTATTGTGCTTGTTAATGCATGAATTGAGCAATTTTGCTTTCCACAGATTATTTGCATTATAGTTTTATCCTGTAAAAACCTCTCTCTTATTTTTGTGACTTATTATTGTGCTTGTTAATGCATGAATTGAGCAGTTTTGTTTATTTTTATCAGAAAGTCAGTAAACTACTAAGTAAATTAGTTGCATAGTTTAAGTTATTATAATATACTAGTATTGTTTTAAAGCAAATTAAAATGGAAAATAAAACAAAGAAAATTAGAAAAATAAAACATATATGTGTGTATATGTATTATTTAAATTAGAGTTTTATCATGTAAAAATCTCTCTCTTATTTTTGTGACTTTTATTATTATTATTGTGCTTGTTAATGCATGAATTGAGCAATTTTATTTATTTTTATCAGAAAATTTTGCATTTTTTTATTAAATATATTTTTGCATTCGATTAATCTTTTAATTCACATTTTTCAAAACGAATTCAAACGTGTTGACCACAGGAACAGCAAATTTGATTTATATGTATTAACGTTTTAAAATGTAAATATTTTGTATACATACTTCTCGATCTCTGAATAACGGTATAAATGTACAAGATTCAAATAACTCTTAGAATGCAATATTTCAAAGAGTTCCTTTAATGACAGAACTCAGTTAAAAGATGCTTCTTAGATTTTCAGTTTGGAAGTATAATTTATGCAAATTTTCACAGTCTTACGTCATGCATTTCACATATATCTTCATGTTCTAAAGTATGAATTTACATTCTAATTTGAGCATTCCCCGAACTGTTCAAATAATTGCTTTGCTATAAATTAGAACTCCTCTCCAGATTCTATTGATGGTGCACTTGAAATATGCAAATCGTTGCACTTGTGAATTGCGAAGTTAAGTGAATTGGTAGCATAGCTTGTGCTATATTTTAAATAAGTATTGCTTTAAACTACATTAAAGACTTTTTAAAATTTAGTATGTCAAATGTTTCGTTTAGAATGAAAATCAGAAGAATTCATACAGGAGTTATAAATAATTCAAAACTACTTATGTATTAGGCTGTTATTTATACATTATCTTTTATATGTGTTTCTTTATATCGAAGTTCCTTTAGACGTTTTTCTCTTGTACACGGCTTGAGGGCCTTGAGGAGGTGTGGGTTGTCTATGCAACATCCATGCAAACATGTTAACACCCCATCGTTCCTGATACCTTCTCTACATTTCTTTGATGTATTGATGAAATAGTTTTCCTTCTTTTCACTCACACTACCCAGATTTTACGGAAAATAACTTAGTTAAGAGTTGAAAAAATGGACCCTTGAAATCCAAAAATCCTTTTTTTGTCAAAACTGTATATGATAGAAATTTTTCAATTGCTAATTCTTAATCAGTATTCAAAAATGCATCTAATAAACACATTGACTTGAAACAAATTTCATGGCAGGTCCATAAAGCACCTAGTAAAAGAATCCGTAATGATATAAATATGAATGGTGATTCTTTCTTTCTTTTTTTTTTATATAATTTTTTATACAAAGTATAAGGATGTACAGTCTGTAACAAAAGTATCCGAACACTACCAAAAATTCCTATATAACACTTGAAAATGTGAAAGCTTTAAACGTATGGATCATTTATGCAAATCAAAATTACTAACAGCTATACACTCTCTGATTCACCATTAAAATTCAGGCAGTATTTTAAACTGACATTTCATTGCAGAAGACATTTATGTTTGAAAATGTACTGGAAGAGCTCATAGGACATGAATGGCAATTTAACCTTACAATGATATAGAAAATAACGTTCAGTGACAAGATAATGTTTGTTTGAGCAATACATAAGTATTAACTAACACACATTCTGCTAAATTGGTAATGCAAAATAATGAACTTTGTGACTACTGTACAAATAATATGTTATGAAGAATAAATTAAATATTTTTATTAAGTATTTTTATTAAGATATCAATTAGACACGTACACTGGACTCGATTTTAACTTGTAAGTCTTTATCGAGAGTAGAAAAAAATTGCACAGGAAAGGAGCACAATGTGAAGAATTCATGAAACACACAGGCCAGCACGAGATTCGAAACCAATTTCCTAATTTGGAAAGCTATAAGCGGTGTGGGGATATAACCACAAGGACACTAACACCCCCCCCCACACACACACACACACTTACGTGCACACAAAAACTGAAAATCGAAAAAAGAAAAATATTTTGGCGATATCCCCAAGAATATGCACGGCCTTTTTGAACCTCCTTGTACCCTTTTCTCCAGAGTTTTGCTCAAAAAAAAAAACAAACAAAAAACAAACAAAAAAAAAAAAACATTGTAATCTCCCCCCTCACCTCTCGGGAAAAAAAAATCGATTTTTTCCGTCACCCCATAAGATAAAAAATTCCAAAATCACATATACATACATGCACACATATACATATATATTGCATTAAAGCCTCGTCTCTTCATGTGCAATTTCTTGCCAATTTTTTAAGTAATCTGGAACCGAGTTTTTTCCCTAAGTGTGAGCGTTTTTTACTCTTGCTTCCACCTCTAGCCCCCGCCGAATGGCGAAAAAGAAGAAAATCGAAACACTCAGTTCCGGTTAGGGTCCCAGAACCAACCGTTAGTTTACGATATGTGTCATTATCTCATATGAGATAGCCACGGGCATATTGATTTAGTCATTCAGTTGGTCAAGCAGTGAGTGGTTGCATACTTTTATATTCGTAGATTACTTCTAAATTTTCTCTAAATTCTCTAAATTTTCGCTAATTACTTCTAAATTTTCTATCACATTATGTGTAATTAAAAACTTTACAACAGTTGATATTATAACATTATCTTAGAGTAAAATAACATCACTATTACAAATATCAAGAATATATTTTGAAATATATAAAATTTACAAGAAATATATTTTTTATGATTTTTCAAAAATGTTTTGGCAATTTATTTTAATAGTTTCTCAAAAGTTATAGGAAGTAAATTTTTATTTAAAATATATATTTGATATAAAACTTAATCCTATCACAAAGTTTTGAAATAAGCTATATTTTTTTACCATATTGGTACTCTTTGAAAAAAGTTTATTCCTTGAAATTTTGTAAGAACGTTGTTTAAAAAAATAGCGTGTTTGTGAATTTCAAAATTTTATAATATTTTATATTTTCTTTAACAAAAGTAAAGGAGAAAATTTATTCCTTTAGAATATTTTTTTTTCCATGTTATGAAATATTCAGTTTTAAATTTTATCAAAAATATTATTATTATTATTATTATTTTATTAATACTGATATTTTTAAACATAATGAAAATAGTATAAGTGTAACATGTGTTTGTCTGTTGAAGTTAAATCACAGATCTTTGAATTTTGCAGAATAGAGTTAAATAAATTAGACATTTATTTTTAAACTTTACATAATTTGGATTTAATTAATAATATAGTTATTATTTAGTGCTTAATAATGGCTTATACTTTTTCTTTTTTTTAACATTCAGTCGATTTCTAATTTTAGAAATTTTAAAACAATTTTTTTCGCGGACAAATCAATATATCTTTATATTAACAAATTTTATGTACTATCATTATAATTGTGAACATTCACATTAAATTTACATTGATAATTAGCTTTTGCGAACATAAATAATATGATAATATAAAATACATTTTAGATGGTATGTACTAAAATAAAAACTGTCTAAATAAATGTAAGATTATGAGAAAAAAATTGTAATGGAATTCCATGAATTTCCCTCAAAGTTAAAAAGTTCACTATACAGAAATTGTGAACCTAATTACAAAACCTATGTATGTTTTTAATTATTATTATTATTTGTTTTTTTTTTACATTTTCATATGAGCTAACCAGAGACATTTCTTAAAGTGTTTTCTGAGTATAATTTGAAAGAAATGCAGCATAAAAGGATACAAAATAAGCGGCAAAATCATGTTAAGTAATTAATTAAAAACTTAATGCACAGTTAATATATATATATATATATATATCAGAAAATATATTTTAAAACATTGTTTTTCCTCACCCCGCCAAACATATATATTCAAAATACAAAATACAAAATTATTCAAATTTTTCTTTTGTATGAGACTTTTCAAAGCAAGGTGTAATACATTGCCTGTCATTGCTAGTATTACACATATAACGACTCACTTTTGTTTTCCTTTTTCCTTTATTGTCTCTTTTACCACAACACACAACATAATATCTTGAGGGGGCTTATTTCGGTTTCCCATTGCTTTTCTGTTTTCAACCAAAAGCGGTTAACTTCTTCTGACCTATCTTCAGAATCACAACTGTAATTATCAGCTTCGTCTATCAGTTTGTAATCACCAACGTAATATCTTGAGGGAGCTTCTTTTAGTTTCACATTGCTTATCTACTTTCAACTAAAAGCTATTATCTTTTTTTGAACTATATTCAGAATTACAACTGTAATTATCAGTTTCTTTTGCCTTTTTCTGACAAATTTGCATATTTATTATCAGACTCTGAATCCCTCATTTTTCAATACATATTTTACTAAAATATAATGTAAAATAAGATAATAATAATTGAAATATTGGGAAGTATACCAGTCGTCTAATTATCCAATATACGCAGCTTTGTTTTCTGTAAGAACAAAATAATTAATTGTTTATAAAAAAAAACATAATAATGTGTATAACAGCCAATAGCCATTGTCTTTGTACAAATTCACAAATTCAAAGACCTCACCAAATCATTCTCGAATATATTCGAGGGAGAAAAATTAGTGCAGCAGAAAATAAGACAACGATTGAGTGTGCACAGCTGCCCTTTAAACGCTCGAATTTACTCAAATGTGTATGTTAAAGGGTTAATTATTTATTAACAATGTAGAATATTATAATATATTGAAACAATATCTGTACGCATATTTATGTATGTGTGTGTGTGTGAATGTTAAAAAAAAAAAATAATAAAAATAGATAATAATAAATAAAATAAATAAATAAAAGAGAAACTCCAAGAAACTTATTAGTCGGGATTTTAAAGATCTTAACCGCAGAGCCAGATATAGGCAAATAATCAGAGAAAATTTACGAAACAGATTCAGAGCTGAATATTTAGGACAATTACGCCAACATGCATCTAAGACCAAAAGATTCAAACAATCAAAAGTCGGCGATGTTGTCCTATTAGAAGATTTCAATATGAAATGTGTTCACTGGCCTTTGCCAAGAGTGATCGAAATTTACCCAGGCAAGGATAATGTCATACGCCTAGCTAAGGTGAAGACCGAAAATGGACATTTTCTACGTCCATTACAAAGATTGTTTCCTTTAGAAATTGACAGTACCGAACTTAAGAATCACCCCACTTTAGATAGGTCTCTTCATGAAAATTTAAGTCCTTCGACTTCCGAAAACAAGAACCTCTCACAGAAACCGATACTCAACCCCTGAGAAAAGGAACCTGTGAAAGACTCTCCAGAACCTACCAGTTCCAGAACCAGTAACCAGAAGTCCACAACAGATGATCCCACTTCCAGTCCCCCGGTGGTCTCCCGAACTGGCCGTGTGGTGAAACCCCCTCAACGACTTCAACTTGGATTGTTGAGTTCCTCCGATTAGTCGCAACTCAAGGTGGGAGGATGTCGGGAATCCCCCTTTCATTCTTCTGCTTTCAGAACAAAATGACTTTCCAGACAGACTGGCGCGTGCCTCTTTTTCATAATTGCGCCACTCTGTCGATTTGAAATGAGAAGTATTCGAGAAAGGTGCTTTTTAGAATCAGAACAGAACAGAACAGGACCTTGAATAGAGAAGGGGCTATGTTAAGATCGTCTTGTTTACAGACGCGTTATCGAATCATAATTTACAAGTGAATGCAGACGTTATTAGTACACGTTATTAGTAGACGTTATTAGACGTTACAGTTATTTGCAGACGTTAATAGTAGCAATTTCTAACGGAGATGATAGTAAATCATCATATATTTGGTTAATTATTGACTCCGGATCTCATAATAGTTACATCAGTAAGTTTGCAGCTGATAAATTAAAATTAAAAAGAATGAGTAAAGAAACAATCAGACATGGTCTTTTTGGGGGCATGGAAATGTCAGCTGAACATATTCGTTATGAATTTACGATCGGGAGTTTAGATAATAAGTTTAAGTGTAAAATACAAGCACTAGATCAAGAAAAAATATGCACAGGCGTGAATTTATGTCGCGATGATAAATTAGTAAAACTCTTAGAAAAGGAAGGTGTATATTTATCAGCTGTCCCTAGAAATAATAAATCTTGTTTATACCAGAAAAATCCAGACGAAGTACATATACTTTTGGGAGCTGTTATGTCCGCTAAACTGTTCACAGATGACATAAAATATTTTCCAAAATTGGGATTAACTACATTTAGAACTAAATTGGGTTGGACCATTTTGGGCAAGACACAGGGTCACAAGAGTGAGCAGGACAATGGACGACTAGAACGAGGCGGAGTTTCGTTTTGTTTGTGGGGAAAAGCTGCGCTATGATTGGCTATAGTCCTTTATTTGTGGGGTAAATTAAGACTCCTATAGGTTAAATTTCATCATGACGTCGAATGACGACAGACGTTCTAGTCGTCAATTCTTTGGCGGGTCTATCGTTGTCATTACGCGTGTCAAACGCCAGTTTATCAGATTTATGGCGCCTTGACACTCTAGGAATTACTGATGAAGATAATAAATCGAAACAGGATTTAAAACAAGAAACCAAGAATTATTTTCTAGAAACTGTTAAACGAGTTAAAAGCTGTTAAACGATTTAAAAGCGGTCGATATGAAGTCAATTTACCATGAACAGTTGACCATTCGATTTTATCAGATAATTACTCGTTGGCAGAAAAGTGCCTGTTCAAGACGGAAAATAAATTAATCAAATCTGATAGGAAAAAGGAATATGGGGAAATTTTTTATTTCTGGGAATACAATCAGATTATAGAAGAGGTATTGGACCAGAAAAGGGACGAGGTACATTATTTAGCACACAGACCGGTGGTTAAAGAATCTAGTGAAACCACTAAAATTCGTCCAGTATTTAATGCCTCAGCACACACTAGAAACAGTTCCTCCCTTAATGATTGTTTAACAAAAGGACCTAATCTTGTAGAAATCATACCTAGCATTTTGAATAAATTTCGTAAATACAAGATAGGAATTTCGTCCGATATAGAGAAAGCCTTCCTGCAAATTAAAATAACAGAGAAAGATCGCGACTTTTTGAGATTTTTTTGGTTTAATAGCGAAAATAAATTAAAAATTTATAGACATTGTCGTGTGGTTTTCGGCCTAACTTCAAGCCCTTTTTTGCTTATGGCAACATTAAATCACCTTTTAGAAAATGTTCCCGAACAATGGCGAGAGACAGCAAGGGCAAGACTCTTAGGAGATTCCTTCTATTTAGATAATTCCCTCATCAGCCTGAATTCAATTCAAGAAACAGAAAAATTCATATCAGAATCTCAAGAAATTTTGGCTTCGGCACATTTCACTTTGAGATGTTGGCGATCGAATTGGCCCCAGGCCATGATCGACAAAGCTGAAGATGAACCAAGGTTTGCTCCCGTGTTAGGATTACTCTGGGATTTGGAAAATGACAATTTAGTTTGTAAAATTGAAGAACCCCTAAAGATAAGTGAACCCCTTACAAAAAGAAAACTTTTATCAGTTATCCAAAGAATTTTTGAACTTGTGGGATTCACAGCACCTGTCAGTTTAGTTCCCAGACTAATTCTTCAAGAAACGTGGATTCAGAAGATGAAGTGGGACGAAGAGCTTTCTGAAACTTTAAAACCACAGACTTCTAATTGGCTGAAAGGAATAAATTTTTTATCCCAAATTAAAATACCTCGGTGGCTTAACATTTGCCCAGAGAAAGTAAAGAAAACATCATTACATGTTTTTTCTAACGCAAGCAAGCGAGCATATGCCACTTGCGTATTCATAAGAGTAGAGACCTCAGAAGGAATCAAGATCCGGTTAATCAATGCTAAAAGTCGAGTTGCACCTATTAAGGAATTGACCATACCCCGCCTTGAACTGTTATCTTGTCTTATTGGCGCTAGGTTAGCCAAAAATGTGCAAAACTATTTAAATTTACATGTAAATACCATATTTTGGTCAGATTCAACCACTGCTTTAGGTTCGATTAGAAGAAAACAAGAATGGGGTACATTTGTGCATAACCGAGTGTTAGAAATACGAAATCTGACCGAAGTTTGCAATTGGAGACATGTACCCAGAAATTTGAATCCCGCAGACCTCCCGTCTAGAGGATGTTTTTTTGAACAACTACAGAAATCGAGATGGTGGGAGGGTCCGATTTGGCTTTATTTACATCAAAATGAATGGCCTCAAATAGAAGAAGACCCAAACGAAGAACTCATAAATAGCGAAAAAAGGAAGACAAGACAATCCTAAATCTTTTAGATAAAAAAGAAGATAATTTCAATCGATTTTATCAGTATTTTTCCTCTTACAAGAAAACAGTTAGAACCATTGCCTGGATATATAGATTTTATCATAATTCGAAAACTACTGAGAAGATGTCCGAATTGGATATTTCAGTTAAAGAATTTTCAAAAGCAGAAAATGTACTTCTACGATTAGTACAACAAAAATCTTTTTCAGGGAGAACAGATCCAATATTAAGAAATTTAAGGCCTGTCGAAGATAAAGCTGGTCTCTTAAGAGTAAGGACCAATATAATTCAAAGAAACGACAGTGAAAACTTCAGATATCCTGTGATCTTACCTTACAAGCATCCCGTCGTCCGAAGATTGGTATTCGAGAAGCATTTAGAAAATCAGCACGCTGGAGTCAGCACTCTAATGACAGTACTAATAGAACATTTTTGGATAATGAAGTCTAGAAAATGCATTCGAAATTCAATAAGAAAATGCGTGATTTGCAGAAAACTTCAGACTTCCAAAATAGATGTTGAACCTGGAGTACCACCGGAAGACAGAGTACGAGAAGCAGCCATCTTTGAAGTGGTAGGCGTGGATCTAGCCGGTCCTCTTCATCTTTCTGATGGATCGAAAGCATAGATAGCCTTATTTACTTCCGCTGTCTACCGAGCCATACATCTTGAAGCCATTACGTCTCTGTCTACAAAAAGTTTTATCCAGTCTCTGAGAAGGTTCATAGCAAGGCGAGGCAGACCCTACATGACCTATTCAGACAACGGGAAGAACTTCCTTGGAACAAGCAATGCTCTCTCGAGTCTAGATTGGGAAACCATCTGCAAGGTAGCTTCCACCCAAAAGATCAAAGGAAATTCAACCCTCCTGCAGCACCGTGGTGGGGAGGTTGGTGGGAGAGGCTTGTTGGAATGGTTAAAGGAATCCTGAAAAGAAACTTAGGTCGTACATCTTTGAATTACGAATAACTTTACACCATGCTATGTGACTATGAACAAGTGATTAATTCACGGCCTATAACCTATGTTTCCGAAGATAACACACATCCCTTACCTTCAACCCCAATGATGTTCCTAAGAGAACTAGCAACATCAGGATTACCTGACCAAGATGCTTTGGATTTTAAAGATCTTAACCGCAGAGCCAGATATAGGCAAATAATCAGAGAAAATTTACGAAACAGATTCAGAGCTGAATATTTAGGACAATTACGCCAACATGCATCTAAGACCAAAAGATTCAAACAATTAAAAATCGGCGATGTTGTCCTATTACAAGATTTCAATATGAAATGTGTTCACTGGCCTTTGGCAATAGTGATCGAAATTTACCCACGCAAGGATAATGTCATACGCCTACCTAAGGTGAAGACCGAAAATGGACTTTTTCTACGTCCATTACAAAGATTGTTTCCTTTAGAAATTGACAGTACCGAACTTAAGAATCACCCCACTTTAGATAGGTCTCTTCATGAAAATTTAAGTCCTTCGACTTCCGAAAACAAGAACCTCTCACAGAAACCGATACTCAACCCCAGAGAAAAGGAACCTGTGAAAGACCCTCCAGAACCTACCAGTTCCAGAACCAGTAACCAGAAGTCCACAACAGATGATCTCACTTCCAGTCCCCCGGTGGTCTCCCGAACTGGCCGTGTGGTGAAACCCCCTCAACGACTTCAACTTGGATTGTTGAGTTCCTCCGATTAGTCGCAACTCAAGGTGGGAGGATGTCGGGAATCCCCCGTTCATTCTTCTGCTTTCAGAACAAAATGCCTTTCGGGACAGAGCGGCACGTGCCTCTTTTTCATGATTGCGCCACTCTTTCGATTTGAAATGAGAAGTATTCGAGAAGTGCTTTTTAGAATCAGAACAGAACAGAACAGGACCTTGAATAGAGAAGGGGCTATGTTAAGATCGTCTTGTTTAGAGACGCCCCGGTCCTAAAACAGAACAATTAAATCAATTAAGAACTAGAATTAACATTTTTGAACATTTATCAGAACTATTAAGCATTTAATAACTTTAATATTAAGATTTAGTTTAATTACCTACCTGTAAATAGTTTTTGTTTCTGTTTTCGTTTTCGTCTTACGTGTATGCTAACAAAGCATTAAAATTTTGTTTTCTCATTTAAGCAGTTCTAGTTTCATAAAGTTTCTTTAATGGATATTAGCTGCCACTTTCCACATCCGGACCTTTGGATTAGAAGCTTTCAGGTGAGACCCAACCATATTTTATTATTTAAGAAGTGAATATTATTTAGAAGAATTATAATTTTATTAGAAAATTTAAGTAGTAACTGTGAGAAAAGTATTAAGATTTGAAATATGCTGTATCGGGTCTGTAAGAATAATAATTAAGTTTTAGATCAGAAGATCTGGTACAGTAATATTATTATTATTATTATTGTTATTATTATCATTATGATTGCTACCGATATATATATAAAACCATGTAAAATTTACCTTATAAAACTGTATAGGAGTTTTATATTATTCTTGACTGAATGAAGCAATTGACATATCTGTAAATGGATTAAAAATTAAAAATTGCAATATTTAGTTAAATCTTATTAAAAAACTGGAAAATAAAAGGAAATTGGTTTTAAATTAGTAAGGATTAATTCTATATAATAACTATAGTACAAACTTTAATGTCTATCATTGAAAATTATTTTTGTTACCAGAAATTTCTTAAAACCTAGTAAAAAATGTTTTATTTAAAATTGTTTGAATGACATTAAAAATGTTCTCCTAAGAAAATACAATAATAAATATAATAATATAAATAATAATAAATAATAATAAATAATAATAAATAATAATAAATAAATAAATAATGCAATTTCCTAACATATACTTTATTTAAATCAAATTTTAAATCTATTCGATAACAATTAAGTAATTTTTCTTTTGCTTTGTTTCAATAATTTTGCTAAGTTTTTAAGTGTTTCTTTAACTACGTTAAAAATCCACGTTCTGAATTCTCTCGTAGAAAACATCATTATTATCAGAATTTTCTTATCAGCAGGTAAATCTATTTTTTTTTTTTTTTTTTTTTTTTTTTCTTATGTGAAATTATCTCAGCATGAAGCATAAAATATTTTTCGATAAAAAGAAAGAAAAAAAAATAAAAATAAAAATAACGTAATATAATAACTTTAGTCTAAAGAAATAAGAAAGCTAGTGTATACAGGAAAAATTAATTTAATCTGAGTACTGATTTTATGTTATTCATTAACTATGTTAAATAGGCAATATGCATAATTTACATTCTCTCATGAGAGATATTTTTATTATCTCATAATTTTTAAAAGAGAAACAAACTTTTTTCTGTAAAATCGTTTGAGTGTCATTAATAACCATCTCGCAAAAGATAACAAGAGGGAGGAAATTTAATGAAACAAAGATTAATCAAATCGAATTAAAAGCTATGTGAGTAAAAAGCTAATGGATTTAATTTTGCTGAGTAAATTTTATTGATTTTTCTTAGCCTTTATGTTACTGTAAATTATTTTAAACAGCCAATATAAAACTCCTATGATGGGATTTTTTATTTCTGTTCGATAGTTAAAATAATAATAATAATAATAATAATAATAATAATAATAATAATAATAATAATAATAATAAAGGAAAAAACGTGTAAACTTTTTTTGTGAAATTATTTGTGCGTAGTTATTATTTTATCATGAGAAAATCGTGATTTTAAATATTATTTTTATTTATAAGGCCTGTAAAGCAACGGAATAAGCACCGCAAATTCCTAGCTTTTCTCTTACTAAATTAAACTGTATAAAGGCGGACGCCAAGACTACTTATTTACACTTTAAAATTATTAAAGTAGCATCTTTTATGCTCATATAATAATTCCCTATAACATTAAACATAAGAAAATTATTCCTACGGTAAAAAGTAGTTCACTAAAATTAAGAACTCAAACTATATGAAAAAATGCAACTAACATCGTTGCTAACTTTATTCTGTTCTATTTCTTGAATTAAAAAACAAAACTGTGGATGCCACAAGCATCACCTAATCTTTACATTTTAACAAATTTTGAAGATAGCACGCGCTCATATTTTACATAAAAATTAAAAGCATTAAATTCATTTAACTCTTTTTTTCTTTGACATGTTGTTCAGCACGTGAACTTACAAAAAATAGAGGATAAATAATAAACAAATTTATACACTGAAATTGAAAATGGCTCAGTTATAACATCCTCCCACCTTTTGATTATAGGTTATAATCAAAACCAAATGTTGCAGGTGTAGTTCTCAATACATTAGTCTTTCAGGGACTTTAATTCTCCTTCCCGCTTTGCTATATCTGACTGGTTCCTCTTCTGAAGTTACAACGGGTTTAACAGTTTGAGCAGAGGTTTCCTTTGAATGGTATGCTTCTTTCAGTTTTGAACTATTATTTGATGATGTTACTTCTAAAGGATATAATCTTTGAATAGGTCGTAAAAGTTCATGTTGCGAAGTTTGAACCTTTACAAGTCGAACTTTCTTATCTTTGCCAGGAATAAGTTCTGTGATACGGCCTAGTGGCCAGTGGATTCGTTTCTTGTTGTCAGATCCAATTAATACAATATCTCCGACAGCGATACCCTTTTCTGGCTGTTTTCTATTTGCTCGCTGTATGAGAGCACCCAAATATTCGGATCTGAATCGATCTCTCAAAGCTCTGAGTAGGGACTGCCTGTATCTGAGCCTCTTTGATAGAGAATTTTGTTCAACTGCATCAACATCTGGAAGCTGAATTTCGTGAACATCTTGAAGAAACATAGATGGGGAGATAGGCTTTACAGTCGCATCTTCAGAAAGGTATGTTAGAGGCCTTGAATTCACTACACTTTCAACATCAGCTAAAAGAGTTGTCATTTCTTCGTACGTAAGACAGGCGCGTCCTAAGACTCTTTTAAGAAGATCTTTTATTACCCTAATCAGCCTCTCCCAGAAGCCACCCCACCACGCCGCCGTTGGCGGGTTAAACTTCCAGTCTATGGAGTTGACAGACCCATATTTTTGTATACATTGCCAATCTAAGCTTCTCAATAAATTAGCTGCGCCAACAAAATTTGTTCCGTTATCACAGTAGATAACAGAGCATCTTCCTCTGCGAGCCACAAATCTTCTCAAACCCATCAAAAATGCATCTGTGGAAGCAGAGGTCACTAGCTCTAGATGAACAGCTCTATATATAGCACATGTGAAAATCAAAATCCAACTCTTCTTATCGTTCTTAAGATACAAAGGACCAGCCATATCTATGCCTGTAACTTGAAATACGGCAGAATCTTTTACTCGGTTTTCAGGTAGAGGAGCACTAGATGTCCATAAAGCCCTTGAATTAAACCTTTTACAAATCACACAGCTGGCTAACACAAGCTTTACACTCTTTCTTCCGTTGAGGATCCAATACCTTTCTCTAAGCAAATTTAAGAGGATTTGTAACCCCGCATGACAGTTCTTTACATGAATATAAAAAATAAGTCGCTTAACAACTTCATGCCTTGAAGGGAGAATTATGGGATGGAGAAAATCTTCACTATCTTTCCTGTAAGTTATTTTAGTTTTCAAACGAATGACATCTTGCTCATCCTTACAGGTTTGTAATGTCTTCAATCTTTCATCACTTTCCGAAGAGAAAGATTCTTTTTGAACCATACGTAGAGTTTTTATCTCAGCTTCCCGAAATTCAGTAGCCGTCAATTCGCCTTTACTCTTCTTATCAGGATTTAAACAATTATGCTTAAAGCGAAGAATCCAAGCAACTAAACGTATGATTTTTTCATAACTTGAAAAGTAGCGGTAATACCAGTTATTGTTGGATGGAAATTCAGGTTTCGTCAACATACAAGTAGACTTTGACCTTTCTTTCTGAATTTCTTCTTCATTCCAATCTTCATCGGAAGTGTTCATGTGGTTTCTAAATTCTGCTGAATCTTTCATCCAATGTGGGCCCTCCCACCATCTGATTAAAGCTAATTGCTTAGCCTTACAGCCTCTAGACGGCAAGTCTGCTGGATTCTTCTCACTTGGTATATGTTTCCATGATGAAGGACTGCTTAATTTCTGAATCTCTTGAACCCGATTTCGGACAAACACAGACCAGCTCTCATTTCTTGATATCCAAGCAAGCACTGTTGAGGAATCGCTCCAGTAATATCTCTTCATTTCCTGCCAACCCAAAGCATCCACAACAGTTTTCGCCAAACGAGCGCCAATAGTAGCTGCTAATAGCTCCATCCTTGGTACAGTCGTAGTTTTTAAAGGCGCAACTCGGGACTTGGCAGCAAGCAGAATTATTTCCCCTTGATCTTCCTTTTCTATCCTCAAGAATACTACTGCTGCGTAAGCATCTTTACTTCCATCAACGAAAGTATGAATTGTGCATGCATGTAAGTTTTCTGGAGTGATCTGGATATGTCTTGGTATCTTAACATCGTTTAAATATTTAAGTTCTTGGAACCATAATAGGAATTCTTTTTGTAATTCACCAGTTATTTCGTCATCCCAATTAATTCCTAATTTCCAAGCTTTCTGTAACATCAATTTAGGATAAAGCATCACCGGAGCAGTAAAACCAAAAGGATCGAAAATTTTATGAACTGCTGATAACATACTTCGCTTGGTAATCCTTTCTGTGTTGAAATCGCTTAGCCATTTCATGTTGACTTTTAATGTATCGGAAACCTTATCCCAAATCAGACCCAATACTTGAGTTTCCTTCTGGTTCGATGTTTCAGCGTGATCACCAGTGTATTCCCACTGCCTTAAATCGAAACCAGCATTTGCCATTATTTTCTTTGAGTCCGAGATAAATTTCTTCAGATCTTCTTCACTGTGCACACTAGTGGCGACATTGTCTACATAGAAACTATGCAAAAGCCTTTGCTTGAAATTTTCCTCAAAACTTGCACTATTTTTGATGTGATATTCAATTACTGATGATAAAAGAAAAGGGCTACACTTTACACCGAAAACGACTCGTGCATGCCTGAATACTTTAAGTTTCTTCTCTTTTAGATCTTTCCACCATAGAAATCGTAGGAAATCTCTATCCTTTTCACAAATGCTAATTTGAAGAAACGCTTTTCTAATATCAGCGGTTACACCAAATTTTCTTTCTCTGAAACGTAGAAGAATATCTGGGATAAGCTCAATCAAATTTGGGCCACACTGCAGACACTGATTTAAAGATGGATGGTTAGTCAACTTTGCTGAAGCGTCGAAAACCGGACGGATAGGTGTTGTAGTACTGGTCTCTTTAATAACTGGGTGATGAGGTAAATAATTACCATAAGAGTTCACTTTGGTAGCAGGAACTTCTTCTATGATCCCCTCATTCAACCAGTCCATAAATATATTTTCATATTTTCCGTACATGTTCTTAGATAATAACTTAGAAGTTGTACTTTCCAAACGTCTTACAGCCAAACTCAAGTTATCTGGTAATGCAGATGTGTCGTCAGCCCAAGGAAGACAAATTTCGTAACGACCATCCTTGTTAATTTTTACTGTCTCTAAGAAATGTTCCTTTGTTTGACGGTCAATCTCATTTTTAGATTTCTTTTCTATAGTATCTGTTATTCCGATCAAGTCCAATCTCCATAAGTTTGAGATATCAGCTTCATTTACGAACAGAGACCTCGGTGTGAGGCGCTTTGCCCATCAATGTCCAACCAAGGTATGTTTCTATGGCAACAAGACCAGATGTCAATACTTTTCTTTTGCCAGTTAACATCTTTCCCATAATATCAGCCCCAATCAATATTTCGATAACTTCACGGCAATGACTTACATCAGATAATTCGATTCCATATTCTTTCAACTCTTTAATCCACGGACCATTAGTGACCGGTTGAATGTTTTCACATATAGTAATTTGATCCATCACTTCAAAATTACAGGTGAACTTCTCCTTCATATCCTTAACCTTTATTCTATAACAATTATGTTGGCATTCCTTTGTTGTAACTCCGCCAAACAATGAATGCATCATTTTTTCTTGACGAATGGGAGTATAATCCATCTCTTCTGCTATACTTTTCAAAATATAAGATTTTTGGGATGCTGAATCTAACAATAAACGAACTGTTTTTTGCTTGTGTTCGGAGATGAGTTTCACTTTTAAGGTTTGAAGGAATACTTTAGCACTTTGCTTATTAAAATTTGCCATGTTTACTTCACTGCTGACTGAATTTTCTTCAACCTTTTCTTGTGCAGTTTTACCTTGAGAATCACGCAAATCGCACATCAAAGGCACATGCTTCTTAGAACAGATAATGCATCTTAAAACTGCTCGACATTTTTTAGCTGTATGATTAGGTAACAAACAAGCGAAGCAGCAATTCTTATCCTTTATAATCTTTTGTATCTCAGATAAACTCAATTTTCGAGCTGAAAAGCATTCCGAGCTCAAATGCTTGCCTTGGCAAAAAATGCATACCCTTTTGAAATCTAAAGTAGAAGACGTTGTCAATAAACCTGCAGCTGTCGATAACTTATTTCGCATATAGTCTGCACTTGCACCGTTTTTCCTTTTAGAATATCTATTATCTTCACGCTTTGTCAAACCGAAGCCCGCTACAGCTAAAGATATTCTCTCTTCACCTTCTACTTCCGTTTTCAAAAAATACATCAGATTATTCAACCTTCCTTTAGCATCCGTATTAGAAGAAGAGAGATTCGAGCGATTCCAGGCCTTCAAAAAGTCTGCTGGGAAACAAGACTCAACCATAGGGTATAGAATGGAGGCGTATTTATCAGTGGTAACACCTAATGTTTCTAGCGCCCGTAAATATGACTCAAGCTTATCATATAATGAAGTTAATGCAAATCTACCTTTTGTTTGCACAGATATTATCAATTTCAATAACTCTCGTACATACACTTCTACTAGAATATCTTCCCTGCCAAAACGAGCCTTTAAACTTTCCACTGCCTTTGAATAATTGGCGCCAGTTGGCGGGAAACTTTCAACAACTTCTCTTGCGCGTGAACCAGCGATTGTTGCTTGTACTAAATACTGGAACTTGTCCTCTGGGGCAATTTCATCATCTTTATCGATTTGTTCAAATTGGCTCCAAAAAGGCAACCAATCCTTAATTTCTCCGCCAAATTTCCTGAATTCCAGCTTAGGTAAAGTAAATTTTCGTCTCATAGTACTATTTTCATAATTACTTAAAATAGCATCAGTTTGAATTTGCCCAGATGATTGTATTCTCGCCAATTCTAAATCATGATTCAATCTTAATTTCTCTTTCTCCAGTTCTGCTTCTTTTTCCAGCTTTAATGCCTCAGCTTCTTTTTCTAGCTTTAACTTCTCAAGTTCTTTTTCTTTTTCAGCTTGTTTTTCTTCTTTCAGAGCTTGTTTTTCTTCTTTCAAAGCTTGTTCTTGTTTTTCTTCTTTCAAAGCTTGTTTTTCTTCTTTCAATTTTCTTTCCGCTATAGCATTTTCTAAGATATCCTGAACAAAGTCAGGATCCTTTTCATACTCTTTACTATTTAAAATCAGCTCCTTTAAGCTTGCTATTGTGAACGTCGAAGGCAAAGTCTCTCCAATCTCTTCGGCTACCCACTTCAAATCTTCTTTTTTAAACCCTTTAACGGTTTTAAACATCTTTTTAATCTTAATATAATCAAAATAATTTTACTTCACTTGAACGGTCCTGTCGCTATGGACTCCAATATTTTTATGTAAAGCAACGGAATAAGCACCGCAAATTCCTAGCTTTTCTCTTACTAAATTAAACTGTATAAAGGCGGACGCCAAGACTACTTATTTACACTTTAAAATTATTAAAGTAGCATCTTTTATGCTCATATAATAATTCCCTATAACATTAAACATAAGAAAATTATTCCTACGGTAAAAAGTAGTTCACTAAAATTAAGAACTCAAACTATATGAAAAAATGCAACTAACATCGTTGCTAACTTTATTCTGTTCTATTTCTTGAATTAAAAAACAAAACTGTGGATGCCACAAGCATCACCTAATCTTTACATTTTAACAAATTTTGAAGATAGCACGCGCTCATATTTTACATAAAAATTAAAAGCATTAAATTCATTTAACTCTTTTTTTCTTTGACATGTTGTTCAGCACGTGAACTTACAAAAAATAGAGGATAAATAATAAACAAATTTATACACTGAAATTGAAAATGGCTCAGTTATAACAAGGCCCATAAACTTTATTAACATTAAAAATATTT
>CAWVNO010002152.1:0-37000 GCA_963930645.1 Salticus scenicus | reverse complement strand
CGGAATCATATCGGCATTTTAAAACATTTTGAACAAAAGTTTATTTATTTTCTTACGTCTTACTGTTTATTATAATATACTTTTTCTTTAATCAGAGGTATGAAAAAAAAATATTCTCAAGAACATAATATTTTAATATGAAAATTACTCTGTAAATATGCAGAAATATAAAAATATATATCCTTATTTAAAAATATTTACTATTATTATCTTATATCAATTGATTTTAAAATGTATAAGAAAATTATGTAAGCAGTTATTAAATATTTTTTTTCTTTTAAATATCATTGCTACCAAAACTTATAATTATTTATTTTAAACATATTTTAGTTGAATGTTGCCTGAAAAAGAAATATGAAATAAAACAAAAGTATGTAACTTGTGTCTTGCCAAAAATACAACAAATTTCATTATAAAATTGAGAAAAAGAATTGTGAAAATAAAATAGTATGATAAAATTTAAAATAAGTTTAAAAATCAAATTAAAATTTAGTAATAAATCTTGCTGTTGTAATAAAATATATATACATATATGAAATTATAAATATCATTACATAACATATCTGTTTCAATCGAATACAACAGGTATATGGATTATTGCATTAAAAATGGATGTGATAAGGAAAACTATCAAAATATGCCAAATGATTTTCAAGTTGTTGTGTAAAATTTATCTTTGTACATGGCAAAACGATCCAGCCGTATATTGCCATGCAAAGGTATATGCAACACAACAAAAACATTGCATTCCCGCGCGCTTGAGATTGCAAGAAGAAAATCAATTGAAAATTAAAAATTTAAGTTGCTTACATTATAAAAACTGAAGAATATCATTAATATGTATATTTTTTTTATTGGCAATAGATAGAAATGAAAATAAAAATCTTTAAGTAATAAAATACAAAATTCAAAATTTAATTAATATCAAAATTGTGGTAAGATTTTTTTTTTTTTTTTTTTTTTTTTTTTTTTTTTTTTACCCATTATTTTGTTAAAAAATGTGTATATATAGCTATACCTAAAAATAAAATTTTATTATATTTGATAGCAGAATATGTATGCAAACTGCTATAGCAAAAATAGAATAAATATAAAAATGAATGTATATTTATCATCTCAAGAAGAAATATATATCAAATAAAAACTGCTGTATTAAAAAACAAAATATGAATAAAATGTATCTATATATATCATACCAAGTAATAAGGAAGCACCTAACAACTCCCATAAAATATAAAATAAAATAAAAGCAATTAAAAGATTTCAATCATAAAACATCAAATACATCATCTTTAAAATGATTTGTGTATAAATATTAAAAGAGTTCTTCTCTTTATATATACATATCCATATATATTTTTCTTTTAATATACTGAATTAATTTCCTTGAATAATAATAAAAATTGCAGTAGTTGAAATATTAAACAAACTAACTTTATATTTTATATCATCATTATCTTCTTAGAAATTATTAGCATAAAAATATTTAAATGCTACATTAAAGATTAAAAATTTAGACATAAAATATAAAAGAAACTACCTTTTTCTTTGATGATCCATAAAAGCGGTAGCTAAAGATTTGATAAATGGATTTATTTATATAACTCGATAATTTAAATTCGCAAATCCTGGAACCATTAATACGAAAAAATACAGCGAATGTTTTGATCGTAGCATATCTTACTTAACGACACTGTAGTTCTCCTCTGCAGGATCAGAATTCATAAACACGAAAGTCGCTGATCAAAATAAAAACTTCTGTGGGACAGAAACAATGTTAATAATTCGGTTAAAATAGGATCTCCAGAAATACGGAAAATCTTCTCAAGCCTGTTAAATAATAAAATCGGATAATCGAAGATGATTGTATTTTCTTGAGACGTTAAAACAGTTCGGAAAACTCCATCTAATGAAGTTTAAAGATTATCACTTTCATATAGTAGATAAACTAATAGTTTTGATCAAAATACAGGAACTGTGAGGGAGTTCCTCACATATCCTTTTATTTCATCAAATTTATTATATCCTAACTAAATATATTTATTCACAATTAAAATTTATTAACCTTTAATAATCCTCTTTAAATATGCCAAACTTATTTTAAATTAAGTGAATTCTTTATTGGAAATTAAAATACTTATCATTTTCTAATTTTAAGAACAAATTCAGTATTAAATCCATTGATCTCTTTTTAGCATAATGCAATATATATATATAGGGATCTAATACACAATTTAATTTTATTATCCCTTAAAGTAATTATATTTTTATTTCCTTTTTCAATGGGTTTCGCAATAAATCTATTTATTTATAGCTGTAAATGTTCTGTTGGAAAATTTCCGTTATATCTTTATTATTTTATTTTTATTTTACATTCAGATAATATATTTAATTGCAGCTATTAAACTAATAACCCATTATGTAGACATCATGTCGCAAGAATTTTCGTAATATTTCGATGATTACTTGCACCTGTCTTTCCAACGGTCTTGTTGGCGAATGTGATTTATGCCAAGGTGGGGTTGCCATATTATAACCATCTTTTCATTTTTAAAAATTCCCATTAAAATATCATTAACACAAAGGAAAATATATTGGCGCCCTTGGCTTTAAAAATGTGGTGATGTTATCACAATATGGCAGTTAACAACTGGGCTGACGGATTTGATTCCGGGACAGTTTTGATGATAAGCACCGTACTACAAAGATGTAACTTTTTCTCCATTTAAAATATCTCTCTCTCCACCATCGTTTTAACGAATCCACCTGTATGGATCTGAACTGGGTTTGTCCTCATTTGTCATTTTTATATTTTTTCAATAAATACTCACGGCTATTAAAAAATGACTGGAATTGACATTTATTTTAAAATGACTATTATTTTATTTGACTTTTTTTTAGAGGACTGTGGCTTTTATGCTACATAAAATTGGTGCTCAGTGGCCATAGAATTCGTTACAGTGGAGGAGAGATATTTAGAGAAAAGTATTTTTTTTTTCAACAATCAAAATTCTTTCATTTTCGAAAATGTAAAATGCCTTGTTTCTGCGGCAGATACATCTGAAGATTTTTTTTTACTAGATTGAAATGACTATTTTTCGTAAACAAGGTTGTGAAGGATGGAGTCTCTTATCATCGTAGTGAATACAAATATATCATTTATTAACTAATAATCTCTGATGAATCATCGGCTGTTTTTCTGCGATTTAATGTAAGTACGCATTTCGCCTCTGTTCTGTTTATTCGAAGAGAACGAATGATTACGATTGTCGCTCAGCGTCAGCACTTCCTTCCTCCTGACTTATCGGTGGATTGATGTTGACTCGTTGTTTCTTCGTATCAGATGACAGCTGATCTGCAAAATAACCGACTTTTCAAGTGGTTCTCCCGTTCCAGATGTCCGAGTCAGTTTTTTTATTCATGTCGATCTTGTGCGTTGCGCCCCTCATAGTGGAAATTTCTTTTCTGAGAATTAAGGGAAACGTTCCCTGCTTTACTACAACAAGATTTTGAACAGCTGTTTGAAGTGGAACTCTGCGTGGAAGAAGAAGCATAATAAAGGTGTTGCTGTGGTAATTTGTTGTAGAACAGGTCTTATATCTATATTGTTTAATATTAGATAACTATTCAGAAAACTTTTCAAATTGTGTTTCGTGAGTGACTATCATAGTGTGAACACTATTGGACCATTCTCCAGATAGTACTACAGAATGAGTCATGCAGTTTATGGACATAATGGACAGATAAGCAATATTTTTATTATTCTGTTTATAAATATTCATTCAATATATAATTAAAATATTTTTCTATTTAAGGGAATGCACATATATACTTGATAAAAAATGAAGTATTTTTAATAATTTTAATTTTTGGGGGATATTTTTTCAAAATAAATAAATATATAAGCAATATGTCTGTGCATTCGTCTTTTGATACTATATATAAAAATATTTGATTTTCAATTTTTGATTATCTATTATTTCATTTTTTCATACATTTTTTTCATGACGATATTTGTTTATTTTTAATAAATATACAGGTTAATTGTGTCATTTTTAAAATATTTTAAGTGATCAATGAATATATTTCCGATTATTATTTTTTTCTTCACATTTCATATGTTAAATATCATAATAGAGTTATAATTTTTTGTTTATTAGCGTTTGCATATATAATTGTCACCTATCATTTTTTTTCTTTTGTTTAAAAAAAAAAAAAAAAAAAAAAAGATATAACACATTTTTTTTAATACACTATTTATTTTTTTTGAAAGTGTCGGCATGTAAATCTGGTAATCCCAGCCTTGCCATATGGTCACTTTCAGTTATAATGCACGTAGGTACACTTCACACACACATTTTCAGCATATAATTTATCATTTTAATTCAAATGCAGTATTATTTAATAATTTGTAACATTAATAACCAATTGAAAAGAGATATTATTACATGACACTTAATTTTTCTTGATTATGTAACTGTATGGAGTATATAACTTCATAATGACATAATTTTCTCACACATACATTTTTCTTCTTACACAATTTTTACTCTTACATACTATTATTTTACATTTTATTTTATTTTCACTTTTATATGTTATACAATATTTATTTTCTAGTTTTTCTTTATTTATTTTTAAAATATATGAGATGCACACAAACATAGATAGGAATTTTATATTCTCTATTATAACCAAATCATGGAATTGATATATATTTTTCGTCTTATCACAAAATACAATTTTTTCAATTATGTTTATTATTATAATTATCTACACATATTAATATTTTTTTTTTTTTTTTTAAATATTGCATGTAAATCTAGCTTATGTGCTAGCCGTGCGTTTTGAAATATTTCTCAATTCATAAAATAACACACACACACACACAATATTTTGTTCAAACATATTAATTTTTATTTTTTTGGAAATATTGCATGTAAACCTAGCTTATATGCTAGCCGTGCGTTTTGAAATATTTCTCAAGTCATAAAACAACACACACATACATATAATAATTTTTGTCAAATATATTAATATTTATTTTTTTTTAGAAATATTTTACATGTAAATCTAGCTTATGTGCTAGCCGTGTATTTGAAGTATTTCTTCAATTTACAAGAGTCACACACACACAATTTTTGCATATATACTAGTGTTTATTATTTTGCATATAATAAACACTAATCTTTTAAATTGAATGTATATATATATACACAACATTTTTAATAATAATAAAAAACAAACATATACATACCTTTGAACATACATAACTTATAGACAAGATTGTTACAAGTGTTGAATTATTCTCTTGCATATAAAACATTGAAATTTTTTTTTTCTCACTTACTCATTGTGAATTTCATTACACATACATACCTTTTACATATGTCAAATATTGGAATTTTTATTGCATATAAAGCATTGAAATTTTATTTTTCTCACTTGCTCATTATAGTTTGCCTACACATACAATTTTTAAACAAATATGAATGGACATAAACTAATTTTTCAGATTTCTCTCTCTATTGTGCATATGTATATATATTTTCTTATTACATAATTTTTACTCATACATATATATAGGCAATATATATGTATAACACATGCTGTGTTATTTTTTTTTATTTGCTATAGTTTGCGTTTAAAATATATATATATATATATATATATATATGTTCTTTTTCTGATCAGAATATTTATGGCACTAGCTCATAGCTTTATAATTGCCCATTTTATAACTGAGCTGAATTTTATTGAGCATATCCTGATATGAGCATTATGCATGTATTTGCATTTATATATGTGTATATATATATACAAAAAAAAAAAGAAAAGAAAACATTGCTCATTTATTTAAAAGAAAAAGGCCTGTCTACATGGAGTAGAAATTTATTATTTTTGTCGACATATTTTTATTTTATTTTACTCATTTTGGAAAGTGCACTTAAAAAAAAAAAAAAAAAAATAGGATAAATACCTAGGTACCTTAAAAAAAAAAAAAATTAATATGGAATAAAAATGACAAAAGGCAAAGAAATTTCATTATGGTTCAATTTTGTTTGTTTGCATTGGAAATAATGCTAGTTTGTTGTATATTGCATTGAGTGTATATGTATCTTTCACTAAAATATTTTTGTTTTCAGAGTAATTGCATGAAAGGAAAATATATATAAAAAAAAAGATTAACAGGTCCCTTTTTCTTTGGTGACATACAGGAACTTAAGTATATTTTAATTTTATTGTTTATCTATTATACAGATAAGAAAATTTAGTAATCTAAAAAAAAAAGATATATTTAGGGATATAAAATATAAAAGTAAATATTTATAGCTTCTTATAACACCCTTTGTATTCGATGTATACTAGAATACTCAGGTGTTGTTTTTTTTCTTGTGAAATGATGGATTCTTGTTGTCCCAATGGCCGGCCACCAAAGGGCTAAATAGATAATTTTTATCATTTCACAAACTTTATAAATTTTTGATTATTTTTATGTAAGATATTATTCTTAAATTTTGTTTTGGCAAAGTATAGATATAGCTAAAATTTTTCTTTTCATTTAAAAAAAAAAAAAAAATAAAAATAAAAATAAAAATAAAGATGTTATTTAATGAAAATAAAAAGTATTAGTCACACAATGCTAATATTATGGATTATTTTTCTTCCAATTCATTATTTCAAATAACTGAATTTTGATCAATGTTATAGTATTGATATGTACTAATAATAATGGAGTTTTTATTATGTTGTGTTAATCAATTTTTTTTCATTTAATAGATAATAATGATAATAATTTTACACACTTTAACTATTTTCATGTTGTATTTTGGGAACACTCAGTCAGTTTTTTCATTGAGTTAGGAACTTTATTGCAGGAGTATCATGTCACGGTCATACTCCTTGCAAATTTTTTCAATAGCCACACCTTTTCTTCTTTTTACACAAACGCATTTTTTTCTGAAAATGCTTGTAACATACACATATAAAAATCAAGCCTCTTATTGAGACACACATTTTGCTCGGTATGCTATATTTGGCAGTGGCCTCACAAACCACTCCTATTTTGGCTTTTTGCTGGGTTTCACATTTTTCTTCCCCTGTCTTAATGATTTGCATGAGTGGTGCTCAATTTTAAAATACACTTTTTCTTAATTTAAGTGAAATTTAAATTATATATGATACTATTGTAGACAACACATTTTTTTTTTCTTTTCAAAAAAAAAAAAAAAAAAAAAAACATTTTTAAGATTTTTGTATCACATTTTTTTTAATACTTTAAATTATTTCAATAGGTATATTTAATATATTGTTTGACGAGAAAATAAAAATTATTTGATTTAAACAAAATATACAATAAAAGATTTTTTTTTTTATATTGAAATATTATTCTATGATACTAATTAATTTTTTTCAGAAGTAATTGTAACATGAAAATCAGCTGTAACAAGATCAAGAAATTATTTGTCAAGACATTTATTTTGAATTTTTGTTTCAAAAATATAGAATATATATATACACTCATGTTTATTTTAACAATATGTAGCATATGAAATCCAATATTGTGTTCAATTTGATTAATATGTTTATACACAATCATAGTGATTTTTGTAAACACATATGCTGTAGGATTGTTTTGGTAATTTTTGGATTGTTGTTTTGTATTATGGTGGAGAGAGCGATTTTTTTTCATGGCAACCGGGAGAGATATGTGAGGGAGTTCCTCACATATCCTTTTATTTCATCAAATTTATTATATCCTAACTAAATATATATTTATTCACAATTAAAATTTATTAACCTTTAATAATCCTCTTTAAATATGCCAAACTTATTTTAAATTGAGTAAATTCTTTATTGGAAATTAAAATACTTATCATTTTCTAATTTTAAGAACAAATTCAGTATTAAATCCATTGATCTCTTTTTAACATAATGCAATATATATATATAGGGATCTAATACACAATTTAATTTTATTATCCCTTAAAGTAATTATATTTTTATTTCCTTTTTCAATGGGTTTCTCAATAAATCTATTTATTTATAGCTGTAAATGTTCTGTTAGAAAATTTCCGTTATATCTTTATTATTTTATTTTTATTTTACATTCAGATAATAAATTTAATTGCAGCTATTAAATTAATGACCTGTTATGTAGACATCATGTCGCAAGAATTTCGTAATATTTCATGATTACTTGCACCTGTCTCTCCAACGGTCTTCTTGGTGAATGTGATTTATGCCAAGGTAGGGTTGCCATCTTTTTAACCGTCTTTTCATTTTTAAAATTCCCATTAAAATATCATTAACACAAAGGAAAATATGTTGGCGCCCTTGGCTTTAAAATGTAAGGATATGATCACAATCTGGCAGTTAACAACTGGGCTGTCGGATTTGACTCCCGGACACTTCGTTAATGAGCACCGTACAAAGATGTAACTTTTTCTGAATTAAAAATCTCTCTCCCCTCCACCATCGTTTTAATGAATTCACCTGTTTGGATCTGAACTGGGTTTGTCCACATTTGTCATTTTTATATTTTTGATATCTCAATAAACTTTCACGGCTATTCAAATGACTGGTTTGAGATTTGTTATTTTATATTGACTCTTATTTTCATGACTTTTTTTTTAGAGGACTGTGGCTTTTATGCTACAGGAACCATGTAAAAAGGCATTCAAGTATCTTCCTAAAATCACATGGTGAAAAGTTAAAAAATATCCAGTGGAGTAATAAAAGTCGATAATTTTCTTAATTTTTTTTTTCTTTCAGATCCAATTGAAAATATTTAGTCGCAAAAAAGTCATTTTTAGACTAAAATATATATTTCCTCTATAAGGCCGCTTATTATATGCACATATATATTTGAAAGTCTATTTTAGCACATACTTTTTGTTTATTTTCTTGGCGTACTTTTCTTGAAGACACCAGTTCAAAAGCAAAGCTTAAAAAAATTAGGAGTATCTTCATAAAAATCACTTTCTAGCAGGTCATAATTATCCAGTAATAATGTTCATAATTTATCGAAAGATAGCAGATAATTTTATTATTTATTTGATCAATATTAAAATAATTTTGTTTCCTTGGGGGACACCTCCCCGAAATAAATGCTAAGAACACCTCTGGTTCCTAAAGTACTTGGCACCAGGTATGTTGTGAAGAGTTTCTTGTACAGTAGGTAAGATAGTATTTCGTAGGATAATACAGGTATGTAGAGAAGATTTTTGCAGTTAGTAGCAGGTAGATAAAATGTAAATAGAAGTTTTCAATTCGATGGTCTCCACTAGGCCATATTTTCGTATAGGTGAAAAAGACTTCTACTTGCGTTGATTGCCGCTAGCAACAGTTTGCAATTCTTCCATTAAAATAACCAAGATTCTATCCAGAGGTGTTTAAAATGATAAATTCAGAAATCAATAAAATTTTGACAAAAACTTGTGCACAGTTTTTTTTATTGACTTTCTACATAAAATAAGGAGGAAAGGTGCCCCTAACGTATAAATATTTTAAGAAGTACATCCGTATGTTCTAAGCAGGAGCAATCAGAGAAGAATGATAAAGTTTCAGCCAAATTCAAATTATTGTTACATATTAGCATTTAATTTTATCGCCAGCAAGAACACATAAAATGTGGTTTTTTAAAGATACCTTACACTGAAATTAAGCTAATAATTTGAATACAGAGTAGGATTGCCATAGTATAATAACCCTAAGAAAACCTTAAATTTCGCCAGACATTCATTATAAGAAAAGTAAACCGCAATATAGCTTTAATTTAATTGTGTTCAAGGATAATTTTGTCTAACTGAATAAATTACGTTAGGAATAAGGCTACTGTGATTTAGGAGGAACATAAATAAAATGAGCCACGTGTTACTCTTTATGATAGGAAATGATGAGAATATGCAAGGAGATTGATTATCTTTTACATTTATTTTTTTATTTTAGTGATAGAAAAAGAATTCGGCAGTTATTAAAGTTTAATATTGAATACACGAGTGAATTATTATAAAAAGCTATAAAATAGAATTGAATTAAAATTAAATAGATAATTTTTAAAATATATGTGATTTCTACATCACATCATTTAGTTCCTATATTGCATTATTTTTCATATTTATTTATTTATTAATTTATTTGTTTGTGTGGGGGATTATTATTTTAACGATACTTTAGTCTTTAAACATTACTTTCACAAATATAGTTTAATATGACTCTATATTTTCATATAAATTGTATAACATATCCTTTAGTTTCAAAGAGTTAAACTGACCGAAACTGGTAAGTACGATTAAAATTGCTTAATTTTAACTTCATGATACCTTACTATATTTTATCAGAAAAGATTTAGTTTATGTATTGTTATGTGTGCATATATGTTACCTTTAAAGTGTGAAATCCATTATTTCATGGAATAACTTGACAAGTCAGTCAACGTATATAAAATTATTGAATTCTACGATTTAACTAGGTATTCTATAGAATACTTAGTTAAATAATGGATATAATGAAAATTTATAATAATGGATATACAATAATGTAAATCTGAAATTTGAATTGTATTATTTTTAATTTTATACAATGCTCAAATTTCATAAAATAATTGAAAATATAGCTGTAAGGAAAAGACAGAAAAACCTCACAATAAAGAAACTGTGATTCATTCAAAATCTTGTTGTATGTACTTATACGCAAAATTTCGAAAATATTGAGTAGAGTTTCTGTGAGCTAATTGGTTTGTCTATTTTCCACATAAAACCATTTGCTTACCTTTCTATGCAATACATGGTAGGATAGTACATGAAATAGGTAGGTCTGTTCATTTAACTTAGTTTATTTAAAGTGATGTGTTAAATATCACAAATTGTAAGTAACTTAAAACAAAACATCGAAACTTTTTAACCTTATTAAAATGAAATGATTAAAACGGCCTACCCGGAGTTTCACGTGAGAGATCTTGTTTTTGTGAAGACGCAACATTTTTTAACGTCCTCACATAGTGGTATTCGACGACAAAACTGGTGTTTCCTCATCACCTTGATCTTCTGGTCTTAACAAGTGGAGCAACGTCTAGTCTAAGCTCATTAGTGGTCCATTCTTGTCGGAATTGCAATTACTTGTAAAAATGTTAATTTTATGGATTTCCACTGCCCTAACTAATATCCATAAAAACAATGAAATTAAAATAGATTTTGCGATCATTACAAAACTAACAAACTACGAAACTCATATTTATGCACTGCATCGGGAAACAATCGGAATTTTTACAAGTAATTGCAGTTGCAACAAGAATGACCCTATAATAAACGATATATACATCTGGTCTATAGAGTTTAGGCCAGGAGGGGCGCCACCGGTTGAGACCTGAAGATCAAAATGAAAAGGAAACATCAATTTTGTTGCCGAACAGCACAATGTGTGGCGTTGTAACGAAAGATCTCATGTGTCTCTTTGGGTAGGCCATTTTAATAACTTTATTTTAATATTTGTAAGTAACTGTTTGTAAAATTCAAAATGCACCTTTATGAATTTTTAACTTATATTTGCTGATAATTTTGTTGGTATAATAATTGATTCAGTTAGTTAATTTGTGTCTCACTTTTAGGAACCACATAAAAATACAGAATTGATTCAGCATCCAAAAGTAGTGTATACACCTCAGTTAGAAGCTACCACAAGTTATGATAGGGCAAGAATACTTGAAGCAATTGATCTTGAGCTTGTGAATGCAGGAGAACATCTTGTAATTGTAAGTAAATATACATTTTTATCCACTTCCTATTCTTTTATGTGATTGTTTTTTTTGGTTAAAAATAAGTAAATCAATAAAGCATTTTTAAATTTTACTCATTTTTCATTAAAATCTACATTTTCAATAAATATGCTATAATTTGTACACATTTGTATTTATGTGCTTACTTTTAAATCTAATTCAAGCATTTAAAAAAAAAAAAAAAAAAAAAAAAAAAAAAAAAAAAAGAAATGAAATTATAATTATTTTATTGTCTAAAATTATTTCTGTTGATCTTAAATGTAAGTTATTTCGGATATTCTAAATTTTAGTATGTATTTGAAGATTTTTTAAGAGGGGAAATAAGTCAAAGCTTTAGTAAATTTGTTTATTGAAATTCTAAAAATTGGGCATTTAATTTTTTATTGTATTCGGTCCAAAAATTCGATATCGATATTTCACCTTATTTACACGTTTTAAGGTCCTTGAGTCCAAAAAAGTAGTTATTTGCAATTGGTCAGTGTATATGTGTGTATGTATGTGTGGAAAATTCTGGCTATCATATCTCCGAAATCAAAAAAGACAGTACTACAAACCTTCAGAATTCAGACAGGTTTGGTGTACAGATGAATTTTCCAAATTTTGGTGAACATTGAAACACTGGATGTGGGACATCAGAAACCGGAAGTGGGTGGATCGTAAGTCCGTATCTCAAAAACGGCTCTATCGATTTTATTCAAATCTGGTATATAAACACTCTATTAGATGTACTTTCGAGTGACATAGTTAATTAGTTCAGGAAAATTGCTAGACGTCCTGTATAAATAGCTGAATTTCAATTCTTGCAAGCGCGATTCTTTAAAAACGACTATACAGATTTCTTTCAAACTCGCTATATTAACTCACTTTCAAATATCCTTTTGTACGTAATTATTGTTTTCTTGTCAATAATTGAGTTTTGGTAAAAGTTGGTGTCTTAAAAACGGCTCTAACGGTTTTCTTGAAAATGATTATATAAATCCATTCCTTTCTGGTTATTAGAGGAAAATTAACAGTCATCCTGCTTAGGTAGGTCAGTTTTAGATCTCGGAAATTGGTGTTTCAAAAAATAACTCTACCATTTTTTTTTTTTTTTTTAACCTCACTATATGTAAGCTTCGTTTCATATGTCTTTACATGTGCATTAAGTTTCTCTTACTGGAAAAAATTTAGGTTCTTACTGCTCCTTTAGGTCACTTTTATGTCTCCTGAACACATTATCTCCAAAAAATGAATATAATACATATGATAGTGGGTAATGGAAGCCGTGTGGCTGTTTCACACCAGATTTTTTTTTTTTTTTTTTTTTTTTAATATGAGTAACAAAGTTTGTCGTTTTTAAAAAATTAATATCATTTAATTATTTTTCTTATGATTAGACAAGTTTAAGATACTGGAATATTATTACTTAAATCTAGACTTTGCGTACATAGAGCTTATTTTATTATCATTATTTATTTATTAATAATTATATATGTATACATATTTTTTTTTCATGAAAAAATAAATGAATAAAAGAATCTTAAATTAAAAAAATAGCTTCTGGACATATGCAAAACTAACGTAATATTTGCTTTGTACATCCAGATATATGCATTTCCTTTTAATAATAAAAAAAGAAAATAAACACTTTGTATTATAAGAATATCGTGGTTTTATTTACTAAAAAGTGCATTTTAAAATTAAAAAAGTTATAATGTCAACATATCTTTTAATACTTCTGGGTATCTTTTTCAAGATTGATTTAATTATCAATATAAACTTTCGACTTTGTATATATATATATATATATATATTCATTTCATCACCATCTATGGATTTTCAGATTAGTTCATTTTTTATCTGTTATATCTCCACAATTATTCCAACGGCATTTTTGGAAAAATAACTCTCTAAAATATGAAGAGTGAGATCTGACTCTAAAAGAGTGGCATATCACTCTTTGAACATGCCAAAATGGAGCCAACCTCTAAAGAGTGAGAAGTCTCTTTTCGAAAGAGTGAGATTTCTCACTCTTTATTAAGAGTGAGATTATTCCGAGTATTTCAAAGAATATGACTGTTTATTTTTTCTAAAATTATGGATACACTAGACGGTATCATCTACCAGTTTCCTTTTTTTTTTTTTTTTTTCTCTCTCTCTCTCTTTTTTTTCTTCCATATTTGCTTTGGATCTGCGGGGAATCGAACCGTAGACGTCTTCGTAGCAGGCGAGTGTCTTACCACTGAACCACTGGGGACACACAGAACCTGCTTAATTTACAGTGGTAAATCATTCACATAAGAGATTAATCGCATTTATAAACTTTTACTTCATTTATTAAAAATATAAAATTACAGAATTCTGATGTACATTTTAAAATTAAATTTAGAATTGCTTTAAATTACTAAAATTAGAATTATTTTTAAATTAATAAAATTAGAATTATTTCTTAAATCAAAATGTATACTTGAAAAGAAATTCCCTAAGACAAATAGTTATTTTAAATGTAGCTTAGGGGAAAAGAAAAATTCTTGAGTGTGCATGTTTAAAAAAAATAATAATAATAAAAAAAGTTAAACATTTACGACAAATCTACACAGTTTCTTCAAAAACTCGTTTGTTCAGGAGTATCCGCGATTGTAATGAAATGCTCGCCCTCTGGTGGGCTAAGGTGAAATTATCACACCACAGCATATCATTATATTATACAATCGATTTTCCATGATGTAATGGCGGAGAAAGAATACACGTGGCTATTATATTTACTAACAACTGCAGTTCAGAGAGCGCCATCTATCGATCATTACAAACGCGGATTAAATCTCGCTGATAATTTTAATTTTTAGTAAAATATTATACCCAGCTTTTTTAATGTTTCACATATGTTAAGCATCAATGAATATAATAAAAATATAAATTCCTATTATGCTTTTAAGATGTTATGCATTAAGTATTTGCATTGATATTTTCTTTTATACCTTATATATTTCCAAATAAAACTCCTTGCTTTCATTACGAATTTCCAGAACTTTCTTATGATTTTCGATTCTTTACTAATAACACTTCAATTTTATCAATCGTATAAAAAAATTATATTTACTAAAACAGCTTTTAACATAATTATTTTCTTTTTTTAAACTCAAATAAATTCAATAGTTTCTGTTAAACAAACCACATTCATGAGTTTGCCGAGAAATTGTCTTTCATATTTCGTTCGAAATATGGTAAGTAGATGGCGCCATCAAATCTTCACTCTTCAGCAGGTTGATCTTGCAATTGATGATGACATCACTCTTTGTGACAGAGTGACTAGAAGTCTCTCTTTCGAGAAAAGTGAGAAATGTCACATTTTCAAGAGTGACAATAGTATTTTCTCACTTTAATTCGTGTCAAAATAATGGTCACTTTTTTAAGGAGTGAGATTCCCACTCCAGAAATTTTAGAGAGAAAGTAAGTCCGTTCATTACACAGAGTATTTTTGTAGGTTAAATTTCTGTTGTTTCTCTAATTGTCACTGGGTAATAAAATTGAGACATATAAATTAATATATTTTCATTCAAATTTATTTGGATATTTTTTCTTTGTTTAAACCTGGCAAGAATTGTAGTATTTCCAATATATTTAATATCTGCAATGTGCTCCTTTTTTCGATAAATTGCTAGTCATACCTAAGTAATAATTTGTTGAACCATCTTCTTTTATAAAGAGTGTTTTATACATACCTGAATAATTTTCATCGTCAGTTGGATCAATTTTAGTTACAATATTCATTTTACTTTGTTTAGACTTTTTTTTTTTTTTCTGGGAAAGTAATTTGTTCATGATTATTTTAAATATTGTTTGCGTCTTTAAAATATGTACAGTTTTTTTTTTTTTTAAATGATATTTTATGCTAAGCATTAATGTTAATCAGAAATTATAACTAAGTTCAACTGAATGATTTATGGAATTTGCATATTGTTTTAAATTCTCTATCAAATACAATAGAACAGACAAGAAATAACATACCCATAAACAGCCAAAGTAAAGTAAAAGTTATATATATATATATATATATATTTAAGTTTAAACAAATTATGTGAATTGTGTAGTGAAGAAACTTCGATAAAACCCAGTAATATCTTTTTTTTTTTTTTTAATGTTATTTTATGCTAAACAATTATGTTATTCAGAAATTATGACTATGCTCAACTGAATGATTTATAGAATTTGCATAATGTTTTGAACTCTCTGTCAAATACAATAGAAGAGATAAGAAATAACCTATCCATAAACAGCCACAGTGAAGAATCTTCGATAAATCCCAGTAAAATATCTTTATTTTTTATTTTATTTTATTTTTGTGAGAAATTGCCTTTCTATTTTCTTCATATTGTAACACATTCCAGTGCGTGAAAATTGCTTTATTAATGGCCTATACATTATATAAAGTTTTATTTACAGTTATAATGGCTTATTGTTAGAGTACTTTTCAATACTCACAATGTTTGATATGGCTTCTTTCATTACCTTTTAATTCCCTTTTTTGTTTTGTTTTTGTTTTTTAATAATCTTTTATTATAACATATTATTAATCTTTTACAAGCTAAATTCAGATCGAAATATTAATCAAAACGAAATTTAAATAAAAACAATTTTTTTTTTTTAGTTTAATTGGATAACTAGTCCAAAAGCTATTAAATAAAAACTCTATTTTAACTTTTTAAATGGCTAAAAAGAGAGGGTAAAATTGATGCCAGACATAAATAAGTAAGTAAATGTTTCTTTTTATGTTGGCGGAATACATATATATATATATATATATATATATATAAACGTTCAAAACATTTTTAAATTTAAATTGATAGTTTATTTGTAGTTTTGTTCCTTTAAATTTTCACAATGGTTTAAAATTGTTATAATTACAATCTTTTGCAGTGTTCGTAAAATTCCTCATGGTTTGAGGTTTTCCTAAAATTCCTCAAATTATAACAAAAATTTTATCATTATCCTAAAATTTTTGAATGAACGGAACATTCGTATTTTTGATTTCAATGATATTTATAAAACATTCATAAAATTTTATAAAAGATAGATAGAAGATAGATAGATTTATTTATAAGAGATAGATAAATAATGATATTTATAAAAGACGTATTGTTAAAAGACGAATTGTTTAAAAGTTACGAAACAAACGAAAACATACTTACGTAGAGTAAGAAAGCATTATTTATTATGGCTTAATGCAAATTAATTAATTATATGATCTATTACTAATAAATAGTGTAAAACAATAAATGTAAACCCATAATAAAACTTTCTGTACTCTATTAGAGTTAACAGTTACTTTTGAAAATATACTTTATTTGAAAACAACCTGAGTTTCGATTTTCAGTTGGGGGTTCCTAAACCCTTTGAGGTGCAGAGTTGGTTGGATTTTTACGTCGCACTAGTGCTGCGCAATGGGCAGTTGGCGACGGTCTGGGACTCGCCCCTAGAGGTGGTCCGACGACATGCCATCAAAATTTTGATCCTCCACGGAAGGGATTGAGGAACAGAGTAATTTTGCTTATTGAAAGTTATAAATAAACAGTATTTATGAACGGTGTTAGAAGAGAAGTAGTAATTTTTTTAGCGTGAATGATTACATTCAATATTTATTTATGCCTATTTTTATAAGCATGATGCTGTGAACCCTTGTTATGTCCAAAATCAAAACATATATCATTATTGTATAAGCTTTTTATTTTTATACAATAAATAATTGCAAGATAATAAAAAGAACTTTTTATACACCACGTTTATAAATTTTCTGTTAAATCATATAAACGCTACCGAAGTCAGCGGTGATCCGAAATAATTGGCTGAAAGTATTTAAAAAATTCATATTTTCATCATGTTCTGAGCTATTCTGAAAGATTCAAAAGTATAGCTTGTCGAGAATAACACAATTGTTGAATCCCATAAACGCTACCGAAGGCGTGGTGACCCGACACAGTTGGATTAAAAAAAAAAGTACTGTCACCGTGTCCTGAGCTTTTCTGAAAGTTTCAAATGTCTAGCTAGTCGGAAAGTTTCTTAAATTTTCTGTTGAATTATATAAACGCTACCGAAGGCAGCTGGGACCCGAAACAGTTTACTTAAAATATTAAAAAGAATGCATTGTCACCGTGTTCTGAGCTTTTCTGAGAGTTTCAAATGTCTAGCTAGTCGGAAACTTAGTTAAAAATCGATTGCAAGATTTGTACTGGTAACGCTACCGAAGGCAGCAGAGACCTGAACCATTTGGCTAAAAGTATTTAAAAAATTCATTGTCACCGTGTTCTGAACTATTCTGAAACTTTCAAATGTCTAGTTACATATAAACATTACCGAAGGCAGCAGGGACCCGAAACAGTTAGTTAAAAGTATTAAAAAAAAAATGTTTTTTCACCGCGTTCTGAACTATTCTGAAAGTTTCAAATGTCTGGCTAATCGAGAAGTTAGTTAAATAAGTTTTCTATTGAATTATATAAACGCTACCGAAGGCAGCAGGGACCCGAAAGAGTTGGCTAAAAATATTTTTTAAATGCATTGTCACCGTGTTCTGAGCTTTTCTGAGAGTTTCAAATGTCTAGCTAGTGGGGAATTTAATTAAAATCGATTGCAAGATTTGTCTTGGTAATGCTACCGAATGCAGCAGTAACCCGAAACAGTTGGCTAAAACTATTTAAAAAATTCATCGTCACCGTGTTCTGAGCTTTTCTGAAAGTTTCAGATGTCTAGCTAGACGGGAATTTAGTTAAAAATCGATTGCAAGATTCGTACTGGACAAAAAAAAAAAAAAACAAAGAAGAGTCGAAGTTAATAAGAACATGATAACATTTTGGGAAATACTGCATGCATGTTTATATTTTTATTTGTAATTACATGTATATTTTGCACCACTCGGGGGTGAAATGCTGGAGTCGAAAATTCCAGATCTCGATTTTAACACATTTTTTCGTTTTGAGAATGGGAAATTTCCTTAAACATCTATTCGTCAGCCAAATTGCTAAATCTAGAAATATTCAATAGTGAAAATATTGATATAAAATTCTTATAGATATCCACACTGATGGTTTACATAAATACAGAAAAGCTGTGAGAGATAATTTAAATATAGGTGTAAAAGCGAAGTCTAACAATTCTTACAATTAATCAATTAATCTTTCAATATTTCCTTCACATGTCCGAACCCAATTGAAAACATTCGGTTTGATTTTCTTATGTAACTGCCCGCTCACGTCTTTCTATGTTTATCTCATTGTAGGAGATGTGTGTAATTGTTTTCAATAATAATATATTAGATTTTGTAATTTTTGTAAATTTTTTTAGCACTATAATTTCTTTAGTGAACATTGTTTATTAATATTATTGTCTTTTCCGTTTGAAATAGAAAATATCTCGAACATTTTGCTTTTGATTTCTATCCGTATTTATTTAGTTTAGAAGGTTTTTATATGAAATTGTCTATGTCATCGTGTCTTCGTGTCACGCTAATAAAAAAGGCGCCTCCATTTTAGCGTAACTATAAGCTGTGCAGTTTGTCGGTAAATGGCTTAGTTGGTTAGAACGACACTTTAATAACGCGGTGGGCGAGAGTTCAATACCCGAAGGTCCGGCGTATAATTTTTTGCAGATAATTAGTAGAAAAAATTGTCAATTGATAAGAGAAAATTTTTCGTTGACTACACAATATCCTAAGAATGTTTGAAGAGTTTTTTTTTTTTTTTTTTTTAAGAAGTTTTTTTTCCTTTTTTAGATATTTGAAAACGAAAAATATTTTAGATATAAAAAAAGCTCAAAATAAAAAGTTTCAAGTAAAAAATACATAAATAAATATTTTTAGAAGCTTTATATAAATAATAATTATAATAATAAACGCAAGCAATTTATTGTATCTTTTTAATGGCTCCGTTGGCTAGAGAGTCATGTTAAATTTTGGAAATAATTAATAGAAAAGGTGTCAGTTGGTAAAAGGAAGTATTTCATTGTGTACACAGTATACAAATAATTTTTGAAGAATTTTTTAAATAGTTTTTTATCTAGTTACTAAAAAGCACAAAATAAAAATTTAAGTAAAAATAAATAAATAAATCAATTTTTTAGAAGCTTTTTATTGAAATTGGATTTCGTTGTCGCGTCTTCGTGTCACTATAATAAATAAGGTACCTCAACTTTAAAGTAAATGTCTTGTCAGTAATCCTTATCGTCGCTCATTGGCTCAGTTGGTTAAAGCGTCATGTTGATAAAGCGATGGTGGTGAGTTCCATCCTCCGAAGGATCGATGTGTTAATTTTTGCAGATAATTAATAGAAAATGTGTCAATTGCTAAAAGAACAATTTTTATTGTTTACATAGTATTCTAAGAATTTTTGAAGAGTTTTTTTTTTTTTTTTTTTTTTTTGAAGAAGAAGCTTTTTTTTTTTAGATACTAAAAAGCACAAAAGTTAAGTAAAAAAAAAAAAAAAAAAAAAAAAAAAACATATATTTTCTTTTAGAAGCTTTTTATTGAAATTGGATTTTTATCTTCGTGTCTTTATGTCATTCTGAAAAAAAGGTGCCCTCCGCTTTCATGTAAATTTAAACAACCTTTTTCGTCGCTCGTTAGCGCATTCGGTTAGAGCGTCATGATGATAACGCGATGCTCGAGGGTTCGATCCTCGCAAGCCGATGCGTTACTTTCTTGCAGATAATTAATAGAAACGATGTCAAATGACAAAAGAAAATTTTTATTGTCTACACAGTATCCTAAGGAATTTTGATAGTTTTTTTTAAGAAGCTTTTTTTTGACTTACTAAAACGCACAAAATAAAAATTTCTGTAAATATATAAATAAAAATTAATTAATTAATTAAAATAACACTGGAAGTTTTTTATGTGCAGCTCTAAGAAGCATAAAATAAAAATTCATTCTAGGAGAGAGATGCTGTAAAATCATAAAAGTTTCAACAACAAAAAATTTTTAAAGAAAAGTACAGATATTTCACTTTTGCAAAAGACGAAAATTTTTAAATATTCCAAATATTTTAAAAAGCATTCGAGAACAATATTCCTTTTGTATAAGTATTTGTTAGATTTTTCTAGAATGTTCTATGATTTTTCTTGACAGTTCTTAGACTTTTTGTCATAGCATCATGCTGATAAGGCAATGGTTGAAGATTCAGTCCTCGAAAGAAGATATAGTACTTGTTTGCAGATAAATAATAGAAAAAAAATGTGAATTTACAAAAGAAAATCTTCCGTTGTCTACACAATACCCTAAAAAATTTTAACTAGTTTTTTTTTTTTTTTTTTTTTTTTTTAAGGCTTTTTTTTTGTAACTAAAAAGAACAAAATAAAATTTAAGTAAAAAAATCATTTTTTAAAGTTTGAAAATTTTTATTGTGAAACCCAAAAAAGCATAAAATAAAATTTATTCTGGCAAAAACATGATACAAAGAAATGAAGATTTCAACACTAAGAAAATTGTAGAGAAAAATATTGGTACTTTCCTTTTCCAAGAGATGAAAAATTTCGATGTTCAAAATATTTTAAAAAGCTTTCGAGATGTTTGAAATTTGTGGCCTAACGAATGATTGTACAAAAACTAATAACTAAGTATATTGGTCTCGAAAGCTTTTTAAAATATTTTGAACATTAAAAAATGTTCATCTCTTGCAAAAGGAAAGTACCTATATTTCTCTCTAAAATTTTTTTTAGTGTTGAAACCTTCATTTCTTTGTAGCATGTCTTTGTCAGAATAAATTTTATTTTATGCTTTTTAGGGCTTCACAGTAAAAAGCTTATAACTTTAAAAATGATTTTTTACTAAATTTTATTTCCGATTGTTGCATTAGAAACTATTGCATCTATAAAAATAATAAATCTACCTTTACAAATACATAAAGATAAGCTTCTAAAAATATAACGGACGTAATCAAAAAATGAAAGCACCATACTATACACCAGAGCATGGACATCAAATAAAAAGTGTAAATATTTCAAAAGTTAAAAAAATAAAAAAGTGTGTACGCAAAGGAGGAAAGTTGTTTTGAGTGCAAAAACGTAAAGAAAATGAATGTTTAAGGAAAAGAAACAAAAGGGCGGTATTGGTATCATTTAGACGGTTCTGTGAGTTACATAATTTCGGAATCATAAAAACAGTGTGTACGCAAAGGAGGAAAGTTGTTTTGAGTGCAAAAACGTGGAAAAATGAATGTATAAGGAAAAGAAACACAATTAAAATTATACAGACACGGCATTATTTCATTATTTAAAACATGAAAATCTGACATTGACAGATTTTAATTTAGTGCCAGAGGCCTACTGCTAAACTTGTTAATATCGACAAATTCTTCTTTAGTTAATTCGTGACAATCTAAATTCCATGATAAAGTTTTCATTAAATCAAACCAATGTGTTTCAGCTGCAGATACTGTAACAAATAACGTTGGATGTCCAAACTGTCTTATAGCCGCAAAAGAACGTTTTTTCTCTTTTTCCCAATGAGGGGGAGGTGTGCCTTGAGGGGGACTCATGTCAAAGGTGTGCCTTGGGGGGGGGAATCATGTCAAAGTTGTACCTTGGGGGGGACTCATGTCAAAGTTGTGCCTTCGGGGGACTCATGTCAAAGTTGGGCCTGGGGGGGATTGATGTCAAAGTTGTGCCTTGGGGGGACTTCATTCAATAAATCCCCATTCAATAAACCGACTGAAATAGGCCCTTAGCACTATTAAGAGTGTATTATAAAAATTCGACAACGCTGTACCGACTGAAATAGGGGTACCTTTGGGGGGACTCATGTCAAAGTTGGGCCTGGGGGGGGTCTCATGTCAAAGTTGTGCCTTGGGGGACTCATGTCAAAGTTGGGCCTGGGGGGGACACATGTCAAAGTTGTGCCTTGGGGGGGACTTCATTCAATAAATCCCCATTCAATAAACCGACTGAAATAGGCCCTTAGCACTATTAAGAGTGTATTATAAAAATTCGACAACGCTGTACCGACTGAAACAGGGGTACCTTGGGGGGGACTCATGTCAAAGTTGGGCCTCGGGGGGGACTTATGACAAAGTTGTGCCTTGGGGGGACTTCATTCAATAAATCCCCATTCAATAAACCGACTGAAATAGGCCTCTAGCACTAATTAAGAGTGACGTATAAAAATTCGACAACGCTGTACCGACTGAAATAGGGGTACCTTGGGGGGGACTCATGTCAAAGTTGGGCCTGGGGGGACTCATGTCAAAGTTGTGCCTTGGGGGGACTTCATTCAATAAATCCCCATTCAATAAACCGACTGAAATAGGCCTCTAGCACTAATTAAGAGTGTATTATAAAAATTCGACAACTGTACCGACTGAAATAGGCCTCTAGCACTCAAAAAATAAAAATAAAAAAGTAAAACATTATATTGATTCGAATACTTTTAAACAAAGTAATGACTATTACCTTATTTTTAAAGTAGCAATTTGGCTGCATAAATGACAAAAAAGTTGTGTTTTAAAAGTGTAGTATTTTTAATATGACGTGACTCCTTCAAACAACTGAGACATTTGCACTCATGTTTCTATGTACGCGAGGAATATTGAGACCGCTTGCCATATATTATGGTGAATTCGTTGTTGGTAGAGCTGTATTAAATATCAATCTGTTGATAAATATTGATATTCCTTTAACATCATGATAACGATATTTTAAATTTTATTTTGTTGATATATCCCTTTTAGTATTATACGTTTTTCCTAAATTGAAATATCAGAAAAATGTCCCAAATCAAATAAATAAACCATCGTATAATAAAGAAAATAAATCGGCTTTTATTATCGCGTGTATAAGTGAAAACACATTCACTTAACCCCTTACCTGCCGATGAAAATTTATGAGATTCTTTTCCCAACGCCACCATTTTTCAGACAGGAATGCATAGTTATGCGTTCGTTGTTCCAAAAACATTCCTTTTCCGATTCCTCCCTCTTCTCTGAAACAAGTAAACCCGTCGAAAACACTATCAAGGTCACATTTAAGATCATTTTATTGCAATCCAATGTCGTGGAATTAGTTTCACTGATAGAAACGCAACACAAAGAACCGTACTTCGGAAATGCATATATATACGCCCGGAGCAGTTAACGCATTGGCTTAGTGAGACAAATATTTTCACCCGGGGTAGTGAAGGGGTATCGACTGTCCGTTCTACCTCCGGAAGAAAATACACTTTTTTTAGATATATTCCGATACATTCACTAACCATATCTACCAGCCGTGTTCACTGGGAAGGATATTTGATACTTGGTCGAAACAGGATACACCTATCGCAATAGATGATATATCTGTGGACGTTTTGCTCCGGTACTTTATTGGTGAAACTGATATATCCTGATACATCAACTCTAATCGCGATCGCAATTAGACTGCCTGACATTCACACATTTATATATTTTCAGAATGTAGTATGGTGGTTCACACGAATGAATGAGTTCGAATATCGAATATAAAATGAGTGTTTGCGGAATCGCATCGATTGTCCGAAATATCATGAAGAGGTATTTAAAAAAAAATGCAAAATATGGAAATATTTCGGAGCTCTTTTTTCAAATGAAAAGGGTAAAATAATAGTTGAAAATATTTGTAAAATGGATTTTTCTCTTCAGTAATTTTATAGTGGCAGTTTTTCTATTGAAATAGGATTTTTTGCTGAGCATTTTATTACTTTTTTTTTAGATTTTTTTTTAACCGCACTTATTAAGCAAAATGAGGTTTTAAATGCAAAATGAGTCATTTTAAGTAACAAAATAAAATTTCAAAGTTTATATATATATTCTCTTTTCCTAGCAACAATTGTTTCAGGTCTAAAGAAAACACGACCCTTCGCCCGACGAACAAAATAGGCACAAGTTCTGAATACACAAAACAATTGTTACGAGTTTTTTTGCATTTTCTGTTGTTTATTCACAGTTTTTCACTTATTAAACACAAAACATTGATTTATTTTTAATGCATTTAGTAAAGAATAAAAATGCTAGGGAAATAATATACCAGAAAATCCATGGAAATCACTCTACCCGTCTATGCATTAAAATTGGTGTTCATTTGTTTTTAGAAGGTAACAAATATCTACTTTTCATCTCTTCAAAGAAATATCGCAATATATCACAAATATCAATGTTAACTTTGGGATATATTGCGATAGTTAATTTCTTATATCGTTCAGCCCTTATTGTTAACTAGTTTCTTTTCATGGAAGATAATTTGTAAGGTTAAGGGATGATTCCGTAAGAAATTCGTAAATAAGTGTTGCGTGGAATGTTCGCTTAAGAGTCACCACACTACTTAAGGAGGTATTTTACGAGATAAAGTAAAAGTTTCAGATTTTGCAAAATATGACAAGTAGAAAGAAATAGAATAAAGTAGAGCCCCTTAAATAAATTATATAGCTCGGCACATCGGCGCCATTTTGTTGTCTCGGAAGATGGCAGCATTCCTGCTTGGCGTCCTTATCGCTTCATTAGCGATTTTAAGAAATCTTGATCTGAAGCTACGATTGGTCAAGTGTAACAAGCAACAAGTATTATCCTTAACAACGCATTTATACACAGTATGTTCTCGGGATGTTATTTTATCCGCAGGACAGTGTGTAGATGTATTGGGGATAAGATGTGTTGTTAAGACTGTTTCTGTTTCTAATACAAATCATGACTTTTTGCAAAAATTAATTAATAAGAGCTTACTGTTTAAAAGTTGAAAATTTCTGTTTATTTACTTACTTTTTGTGCTATTTATAGCATTACTATTCATTAAAAAAAAAAAAAAAATCTTAAAATAAATGTAATTTAGGACACAGAGACAAAACAACTTTGGCGACCACAGTAAACGTCGCTAAAACTCAAACACACAGTAATAAAAGGTAATCTTTAATTAATTTATTGTTATTAATATAAATAATATGATTAAAATAACACTTTTTTTGTGTTTTTACACTCGCACATGTCAGAAACACAAAGAAAAATTATAAGTAAATAAAAGTAATATTATTTGATTTTTCTTAAACTATCTTATAGAAATCTGAACATTTTATGTTGTTTTCTTGAGTGATTATAACAATTTTTCACTAAACAGTCTCCCATATCATAATTTAACTAACTAAAATTATGAAAAATCATTAAAAAAGTAACTCCAAAGTTATTTAAACGATAGAAATAATGGCTGCCGTTTGTTTATTTACAGAACGCGCTGGGTACATGTAGCAACCGTAAACCTAAGGCAACAAAATGGATGATGCGCCAGCCCGTATATATAGGAGCCTTAGAATAAAGTGGTCAGGAGTCAAATGACGTAGAAAATGCAAATTAATTGGAAAATTATAAAAGGGGAGTAAAAACGATGCTTGGGGAGTTTTTCGGAGATTTGGTGAGGTGAGAAGGGGTAGTTTGAGAAGTTTATGTTTTAAGAGTTTTGGAAGGGATTAAAAAAGTTTTGCAGGAGAGAGATAATAGTTAAATTCCGCTAACGTTATAAAGAATCTTAGAAAAGCTTCACGTCGTTTTGAAAGTTTATGGGTAATATAAATTTATTATATTTGAATTGAAGGTATATATATATTAGTTATATTCTATAATGCAGTTAAAGAAGTAGCCTCATATCCCCACTTAAGAGATTTACTTAAATATTTGTTAAATTAATTATCAGTCACAGTGTTTATTCTCTTACACTTACAGCAGGTTTTAAATATGAAAGACGGAGGTGCCACCTTATCACTAGGGTGCCACGATTCGTCTTTACAAATTCTAGACCGCTTATTGTTTCAGTTGAACAGAATATGATTTTCGTGGAAAATTGAAGTTTTATAGAGGCTAAATCCTATTTTAATCGTTAGAAAGAGCAATCTTCAAGAATCCAACAATAAATACAGATATTGGTATCACTTTATTACTTCGCAAATGGTGCCGCAAAGATTATAGGTCAATATTACGCCAGAAAGGTTTGTTGGCAACTTCATAGTCGGTATTGTTTCCATATAAAAATTGCTTTCCTTAACAAAATCTATGTATAAAGTCTGGTATAACTATACATTGAAATAAACATATCACCATTTGCATAAGCATGTGTGAACATTATAAGGAATAACAGGAGTACTCAGTATAGTGTGTGATTAACATTGGGCCGTTAAAATTCCGCAATAAATAATGTATAAGTTAATGAAAACAATGTATCGATGTTTTTGTTTACAGCAGCTAAAAATTTTATCAACACAAATTATTAAAATAAACTAATCTACTTCAAATGGTACAGAGGTGGAACAGCAATTCAGTGTTGGATACTACCATATTATGACACTAAATATTTTTATTTTTCAATGCGCGAGAAGTTAAAAGATATTTTCAACAAATTTTATATATAGTTAAACATCCCATGTATAAATTTTATACTTAATAACATTGAGCATCAAATAACTTTAATTATTGTATCACCAATGTAGCATTAAATAATTAAGTAACAAATTATTATTTAATAAAGAAGCATCAATAAACTGGCGTTGTAAAAATATTACTTACAAACTTTGAATAAACACCATAAAATGCAATAAACTCGCAACAATTGTTTCGGGTCGAAAAACACACGACCCTTCATCAGGCGAATAAAGTAAGCACGAGTGCTGCAGTCAAAGCGGCAACGCACAAAATCGTTTAAAATGAAAAGAAAAACTTTATAAAGTAGAAAATAAATATAGCTACTGGTGTGATTAAAATTGTACAAGAAAACAAGAAAATAAATAAATGAGTGAGTTTAAACATGTAACAATCTAAGGATAACAAAAATTAAACGAAAATCTAAGTTATGTGAGTAATTTCCGATTAATTTGAGCGAGTTTATTGCATTTTATGGTGTTTATTCAAAGTTTGTAAGTAACAAATTATTATATTTAAATTGATCATTATCTTCAAAGTTAATATTATGCCATTAAAATTTTTGTGTCTCATCCAATTCTTAATGCCTTTATTTTAAATTTCAATAAGATTTTTACCATTAAAAATTTATTAAACAGTTTATATAGTTTTCAGTTTTGTAGTTACGATAGTAATATTCTTTCGCGTCTTTCTCGTTTTGAAGATATCCATGAAAATTATATCCATAATGAAAAAAAAAAACATTCAATTTTTGGTCATTATATGATTTATACATTCATAGATATTTCAATAAAATGTCATAACAGACGTCTTAGTGATATTTTTTACAAAATTGTTCGATTTTATTGCGTATATACTATAGTTCATAAAAATTTAGGCAGTTTCTAACCCATAAATGCACTTTATTTAAAGAATATTCTTTAAACAGACCAATAAAACTGTTAATTGTATCACAAAATTCAATAATCGACGAACCTTCTCGAAAGAAACCAATAAAACTGTCATTCGTATCACAAGTCAAGTAAACAGTTTTAACTATAACACACAGCAGCAATTTTGCTAATTTAGGAAAAATATTCAACCGCTTAAAGGACAGTCTTTCAGAGATGATCGTTTAAAAGTCTCAACAACATCTGGAATTTCTTAAGGGGCTCTCTTTTTATAATCTCATTAGTGATTTAGAAAGCTTTCGAATAAGTTCAGTTTTATAAACATGTAAATCAAAAATTAATTTCCTATTGAAGCCGTTTTCAAGCTTTAGCAGCACTAAGCTAAAATTTTCTCCAAATATATTCGCCAAATCTGTTCGCTAAATGAGCTTTACCCACCTGACGTCAGAGGTCACATGACATAGATAAACAAACAGCAGACGAAGTCTCCTATATCTATAGCTATTGCTAAAATAACACATTTTCTATTCTTATTTTTGATCAATAAGATTTAATCTGTGTTATTTTTTTATGCATCATTATTTTTAATCCATTCTGTATCATTATTCATCATCTTTTGTTTGCTCTATGCATTTGCAATCATCATTTAGTTTATATTTGTTATTAATGTTGATAGAGAATATGTTAAGTTCTTTGATTTTTGGTTCTTATATCATTAACAGTGTAATATCGTACGGTGTAAAGCCATTTCGGAGAGTGACTAAGTTAATTAGCTTGTTGTAACATCTTTACGTGATTAAATTTAACTTAAAATATTTTAAATTATTTGCTTAACTTCTAGATGTAATAAGTTACACATAAACAAGTCAGAATAGCATATGCGCTTAGTGCAGAAAATGATATCGGTAGGCAGTAATTTGCACTAAAAACACAAGAAGTTAACATTACATCAGTGAATATGGGATGTATTTATTAATTTTGTTCAATAAAGGGTACGTGAACAGTAAAAAAATTACCCTTTACAATTGGAACACCTTTTAAATTTTAAACAATAAGCCTCACTTTTTTTTTTTTTAACCCTCACACTTTCAAAAATATGAACAAAAACAAAAGCAATTTCAATTTCAACAAAATAATTTTTCACAGTAACGAAAAGGAAAAAAAAAAATTACAAGTATCCACATTCAAAAAACAATTACATAAGTGTTTTGTATATCAGTTTTGTGAAAGGCACACTTTTTTTTACTTCCTTCTATATGTAATATAGAGAAAGTATTGGATTCGCGAAAATTTTCGACCTCCGTTTTTTGACGGATCTACACGTTTTGGGATGTCCTGAACACGAATTGACAGTTTTTAAAAAATGTCTGTCTGTGTGTCTGTCTGTCTGTCTGTCTGTGTGTCTGTCTGTCTGTCTGTGGTTTAGTGTTTTCACCGTATCTCACGAACCAATGAATGAAATTCAACCAAACTTGGTATATAGTTGGACCCTGGCGGGGCATTGTGCTGATTAGATTTGGGGATCAATAGCCCTTCAGGTGGCGCTGTGATCGCATATTATGTAAATTTTTAACATGGCAGTATAGGACAAATTTTCGTATTTTTCACCGTATCTCACGAACCAATGAATGAAATTCAACCAAACTTGGTATATAGTTGGAACCTGACGGGGCATGGTGCTGATTAGATTTGGGGATCAATCGTCCAGCAGGTGGCGCTGTGATCGCAAAATTTCGTATGTTACACCGTATCTCACGAACCGATGAATGAAATAGAACCAAACTTGGTGTATAGTTGGACCCTGACATGGAAAGGGTCTGATTAGATTTTGGGATCAATCGCTCAGCAGATGGTGCTGTGATCGCCTTTTATGTAAACTTTTAACATGGCAGCATAGGACAAAATTTCGTATAAATGTACATAATGAGCATTATTTTAAACTTGTGATTGTAAAATTAATATGAATTATTGATAATATTAGTAGTTAACTACGAAAAAAAATTTGTGCATGTGGGGGCATCGGTTCTCCCCCTGGGGGGGAAGTACCACCCCGGGGGGGGGGTAAATTTTCAAGATGGGTATTGTTCCGTATCCAATGAAAAGCGCTGTTGCAGCAGCGCCATCTGAGTTGAGCAGTGTGAGTTTGTGTGCCGACGTGAGTAGACGTCGATTCGAGTTGTGAAAATAAAATTATGAGTTTAGTGATACAGTCCACTAGAAATGTTTTTGTGTGAGTATTTTAAAATTTAAACACATGGTCAGTGCGACCGGAATAAGATACTGAGAGACCTATGGATTTTACGTTTATGCAAAAACCAGGAGTTTTTTTATTTCGATTTGAGTTGTGATGCGAAGGTGTTAAAAACCGCACCGCACGCAAGAGAAAAATGCTAACCAGTAATGAAGTAGGTGCATGAGTTTTTTTTTGGTTGTTCACTCCCATAAGATAATTTGTGATATCTTTTTTAATTAATAAGATAATTTGTGCTAATTATTTTTAATTAAGAGTTCATTGTGTTCAGATTTGTAATTAGGTTTTGTTCTCAAAATGTTTAAAAGCGCGCGAAAAGCAGATTTGCAGCTTGCTGCAACAGAGTTAGGAGAGGTAATAACAGATAAAATGTCGGTTGTAGATTTGATTAATCTTATAAAGAGTATTGAGAAATTCAAAACTGAACCCGAATTTGTGTCTAATCTCATAGAAGGGATAATTGAGGAACGGAAAGTAGAATTGGAGACAATCGAGAAAAATAAACAATTAGAATTACAATTAGAACAGATTAAATTAGAGAGAGCGAAAGCTGAATTAGAATTGTCGCACAATCGGACAGTTAAAAACACTAGCGAAGACGCTTTAGAAAATAAAACTGAGCAATACGAATCTTTGGATTCACTGATAAAAAGTATTAAAACTTTAACAATTAGAATTCCTAGTCGTCCAGAAGGGTGGAGTCTTTTTTTTGCTTCTTTGGAAAGATCTTTTATAACAAAAAACGTACCCGATAAATTTAAAGCGGAAATTCTTTTGAATTTGTTAGGTGAGAAAGCTTCGAACATAATTTCGTACATAAGCGATGATGAGTTGAGTGACTACGATAAAGTAAAGAAAATTGTATTAAGAGAGTTCGAACCGAGTCCCCAGTCATGTTTAGAACAATTCAGAAAAGCTACTAGGCAAGCAAATGAAACTCATTTGCAATTTGCATCACGTTAAAAACTAGTTTTGATTATTATTTAAAATTAAGAGAAGTGTCGGATTTTGAGAAATTAAAAGAATTAATTGTATCAGATAAATTGTTTCAAACGCTTGATAAAGAAACCGCGGCCCACATCAGTGTCAGACAAGCAGACAATTGGTTTGTCCCTATTAAACTAGGAAAGGAAATTGATCTTTATTACGCTTCGCGAGGAAAATCGTTAACGGAGAACTATAATCAAAAATCCTCTTCGAGAAATGTGTCTAAGATATTTCTAGCTGATAGCAAGAATTTAAAGTGCATATTGTGTTCTGAAAATAATCATCCCTTATATAAATGTAGAAATTATATGGCATTGCCTGTTTCTGAAAGGGTAGAAGTTATAAAGAAAAATAATTATTGTTTCAATTGTCTTGGCAAACATTTAGTAAATAACTGTAAATCACATTTTTTTTGTTCTTTGTGTAAACAAGAGGGAAGAAAAAGGCGTCATCATTTTTCCTTACATTTTCCGAGAAATAATGAGTCATTGCGTAATGAACGTGAAACTGAGGCAGGTGGCCGGGAATTTCATTCCCCCCTACAATCATCGGAACTTTCTGTAAACGCGCCGACATTTCAGTCAGCTGGAACCGTATTAAGTAATCAAAATAATAATTCGGTTCTCTCTTCACGGGTAATAAATCAGAAAAAAACCGTTTTGCTAAGTACAGTGAATTGTTTATTAAAAGATGAGAGCGGAAATAATTACACAGTTCGCGCGATTTTAGATCAAGGAGCAATGAATAATTATATGACTTGGGATTGTGCGAATAGCCTTAATTTAAAAAGAAAGAAAACTAATTTGACAGTTTGTGGTATCGGAAAAACATGCACAGCGATTAAATATGTTGTTAATTCGTCGATTTCTAATTTTGAAGGAAATTATGAAAAAGAATTGGATTTTTTGATTGTATCTAAAATTACGGATTTCATGCCGGGAAAAAGGTTAAAAATTAATATTAATATGCCAGAATTAAAATATATAAACCTCGCAGATGAAAACTTTAATGTGCCGGGTCGTGTAGATTTGCTTTTGGGTGCCGAAATTTTTTATGAATTGTTGCGGCCAGGTCAGATTTGTCCTGCTAATAATAACATGATTTTCCAAAATACTGTTTTTGGATATGTGGCTAGTGGAAGCGTTCCCGTTGAAACTCAGGAAAGGGTACATTGCGGCTTCATTGAGAATAATGCTAGTTTAAACGAAACTATGGAGAAATTCTGGGAATTGGAGGATGTGCAGATTGAGGTACCCAAAAATAAAGAAGCAATAATTTGCGAGGAGCACTTTCAGAAGAACGTTAAAAGAGATAGTACAGGGAGGTATATTGTAAAAATGCCGTTAAAGGATGATCCGACGTGTTTAGGGAAATCTAAAGATATTGCCCTTAAAAAATTAAATTCGCTATGGAATCGTTTTTTAAGGGAGCCTGAGTATTTAGCATTATATAAGGAATTTCTACGCGAATACGAAAATTTGGGTCACATGACAGAAATTTCAGAGTGTGAGGAAGAAGAGGGAACATACTATATACCACATTTAGGAGTCTATCGCCCTGATAAAACTACTACAAAGCTAAGAGTGGTTTTCAATGCCTCCTCACAAACAACTTTAGGGAATTCTCTTAACTCCTTACAATATAACGGTGGGGTTATTCAGGAAGACCTATTTAATATAATGACGAGATTTCGTAAACATATTTTTGCGTTCGTGGCTGACATTAAACAGATGTACAGGATGATTTTAATAGATCCGAGTCAAACTAAACTTTGAGAATTCTTTGGAGGGAGGGAGTGAATGAACCAATTAAGACTTATGAGCTCAAAACTGTTACTTATGGTACAGTAAGTGCACCTTATCTTGCTACTAGAGTCCTACTTCAGTTATCCAGAGATGAGAGCCAGAACTATCCTTTAGCGTCCCCAATTTTAGAAAAGGATTTTTATATGGATGATGTCTTGAGCGGTGCAGACATCCTAAGTGGAGCAAAAGAACTGAAATCTCAATTAACAGAGGCTCTCAATAGTGCAGGCATGATATTGCATAAATGGTATAGCAATAGCCCAGAATTAAAAACAGGACCTGACAGTAGTTATAATTTTCAAGATGAGACAAAAGCGCTAGGTGTTACGTGGAACCCTACCACTGATATATTTACCTACCAAATTCATATAGAAAACGTGGTTCCGCCTACGAAGAGATCAGTACTCTCGACCATAGCTCGGATCTTTGATCCTCTTGGTCTATTGGGTCCCGTCATAACAAAGGCAAAAATCTTTTTACAAAAACTGTGGTGCTTAAAGTTAGACTGGAGCGATCTGCTTCCGGAAACGGAGGCGCAACAGTGGAAAAACTTCATCGAGCTATTGCCAGCAATAAACAGTGTTAGTGTTCAGAGATGCATACTAATGAACAATCCAGTACATATTGAGCTTCATGGATTTGCGGACGCTTCCGAGTCAGCTTATGATTGTGTGATTTATTGCAAATCAACGTCAGTGGATGGAGCCTTCGAAGTGAACTTGGTTTGTAGCAAATCACGTGTATCACCTCTTAAGCGTACGACAATACCGAGGTTGGAGCTCTGCGCTGCCGTCTTATTAGCAAAATTGCTCACAAAAGTGAAGAGTGCCTTACAGTTTAAGACAGCTGACATCTACTTATGGACCGACTCGATGATTGTACTTTCCTGGATACAAAAAGAGCCGTATCTTCTAAAAACTTTTGTGGCAAACCGCATAGCAACTATACAAGCTCTGACAGAAGTTCAACAGTGGCGTCATGTATCTTCTGAGAACAATCCCGCAGATCTTATCTCAAGAGGGGTGGATCCTGAAAAACTGGTCAAAAATAAATTGTGGTTTGAAGGACCTGCTTTTCTGTCAGAACGACAGTATCCCAATCGTGAAATTCCTAAATCCGTCATAAAAGACGAATTTACGTCTGAACTGAAAAATTCAGAAAAAAAATGACTTATCTGTATTTACTGTGACTTATAACTCCTTTATTCAAGACTTATTTAATATTAGTAATAATTATATTAAAATATTGCATGTTGTTAGTTATCTTTTTAGATTTATCTACAACCTGAAGAATCCAAGGGAAAGAACATTGGGGCCATTATCAACAGAGGAGATCCGCAAGGCAGAAAATTTTATTGTAAAGCAAATTCAAAAAACAGAGTTTAACGAGGAACTAAAAAATTTAGTTAAAGGAAAAAATGTTCATGAGAAAAGTAAGATAAAATCTTTAAATCCCTTTATAGACAGAGAGGGATTGCTTAGAGTAAATGGCAGAATTAAGAATGCTAATGTAAGTTTTAACACTAAATTTCCAATTATTCTGCCGAAGGGTCATAAATTGACCAAACTTATTATAGAATCTTATCATAAGCGATACTTTCATTTAGGTCCTACTGCCTTGCTATACTATATTCGTCAAAAATTTTGGCCCGTCCAGGGTAAAGCAACGTGTAGAAAAGTCGTACACGATTGTATTAAGTGTTTTAGAGTTAAACCCGTAGGAGTGGAGCAATTAATGGGTGAATTACCGAAAGAGCGCGTGACTCCTGACTTTCCATTTAATTGCTCAGGTGCGGACTTTTGTGGCCCATTCCTTGTTAAATATAAGAATCAAAGAAAGGGAATTTATCATAAAATATATGTGTGCATTTTTGTATGTTTGGTCACAAAAGCCGTTCACCTCGAAATTGTCACTGATTTGACGTCTGAGGCCTTCATAGCATGTTTAAAAAGATTTGTGGCTCGTAGAGGTTTATCTTCAAAATTATTTTCTGATAACGCCACAAATTTTATTGGAGCAAACAAAGAGCTCTCTAGGTTGCAAAATTTAGTTATAAAACCAGATGAGGCCCTCGCTGGTTACATGTCAGCTGAGGGAATCGATTGGAATTTTCTTCCCCCGAGAGCACCTAATTTTGGTGGCCTCTGGGAAAGCGGAGTTAAAGCTTTTAAATATTATTTTAAAAGAGTTTTAGGCAACTCCAGATTGACCTATGAAGAATTCCTAACAGTTGCTACACAGATAGAAGGAATTCTAAATTCAAGACCGCTTGTACCTCTGTCATCCGATTCTGATGTATATGATGTGTTAACTCCTGCCCATTTCTTAATTGGCAGACCCTTAAATGCTGTTATAGAGCCTAATTTAATTGAGGTTAAAGACAATAGATTGTCTAATTGGAAAAAGCTGACAAAAATAATTCAAATTTTTTGGGAAAAATGGCATATACAGTATCTAAATAATTTACAACAGAGGTCCAAGTGGATGGTAGAAAAAAATAATGTGAAAGTCAATGAGTTAGTGCTTCTTAAAGATGAAAACCTACCACCACAAAAATGGGCATTAGGGAGAATAACAGAACTGTATTTTGGTGAAGATAAACGGGTCAGGGTGGTAAGGGTGAAAACCCAATCGGGTATTTACAAAAGACCCATTTCCCAAATTTGCATTTTGCCAAAAAATGTGTAATTTTATATATTAGTGTCTATATATATATTTTATTTTTTTAATGAGTCATGTAATGTTATTATTGTATTGTGTTTATTTTCTATTTTCATTTGATATAACTGTATAATTTACTAGTTGAATGTAAACATTGCAACGTGGGGCGGAATGTTCCGTATCCAATGAAAAGCGCTGTTGCAGCAGCGCCATCTGAGTTGAGCAGTGTGAGTTTGTGTGCCGACGTGAGTAGACGTCGATTCGAGTTGTGAAAATAAAATTATGAGTTTAGTGATACAGTCCACTAGAAATGTTTTTGTGTGAGTATTTTAAAATTTAAACAGGTATCTTTCGAAAGATCTTGTCAATACCTTTAAAACGAATGGTTGAACTATAAATCTGTGACAATTTGAAACAAAGTTATCGATTTTTTTACTTTTAACAAAAAAAAAAAACTTAGAAAAAAAATCTTTTTTTTTTTTTTTTTTTTTTTTTTTTTTAACGAAATTTAACCAAACTTGGTATTTAGTTGGTCCCCGACATAAACTGGCGCTGATTACATTTAGGGATCAGTAGCTCAACAGGTGGCGCTGTGATCGCATTTTTTCTAAATTTTTAACATGGCAATATAGGACAAAATTTCGTATAAATGTACATAATGAGCGTTATTTTAAACTTGTGATTGTAAAATTAATATGAATTATTGATAATAGCAGTAGTTAACTACGAAAACAATTTTGTGCATGTGGGGGCACCGGTTCCCCCCCTGGGGGGAAGTACCCCCCCGGGGGGGGTAAATTTTCAAGATGGGTATCTTTCGAAAGATCTCGTCAATACCTTTTAAACGAATGGTTGAACTATAAATCTGTGATAATTTAAAACAAAGTTATCGATTTTTTTTACTTTTAAGAAAAAAAAAAAAAAAAAAAAAAAAAAAAAATTAGAAAAAAAATCGTTTTTTTTTTTTTTTTTTTTTTTTTTTAATATTGTTACTGTTTGAATATGTATTACTTTTACCAAAAAAAAAAATCGTATTTTTTTTTTTTTTTTTAGTATTGTTACTGATTGAATATGTATATAGGAAAATATAGAAGAAAGTCTTGTGGTGGCCACAACATACTAGTTTTTTTTTTTTTTTTTAATAAAGTCTGTTAACATTATTCAATTTCTCTAAATGTTAAACGATTTCCAGTCCTAATAATTTGTTTGAAAACTTCATTTACATACGACTCTCATAACAATGAACCTTTATGTATGTGATACAG
>CAWVNO010002151.1:0-13497 GCA_963930645.1 Salticus scenicus | reverse complement strand
AACCTGTAAGACAATTTTTACCAAAAGGTTGACAGGCACTAATTTATGTCAAAGTGCAACTACATACCAACTTGTATGAAATTCTGTGCAGTAGTGCCTGAGATACAGTTGCCACAAAATTTTGTCTCTCTCACACACACACAGACAGACAGACATTTTCTAAAAATGGTCAAATCGTGTTCTACAGCTCTCAAAACGTGTAAATCCATCAAAAACCCGAGGTAAAAAATTTTAAGGAATCCAATACTTTCTTCTATTGAATATAGAAGAAAGTAAAAATGGTCAAATCGTGTTCTACAGCTCTCAAAACGTGTAAATCCATCAAAAACCCAAGGTCGAAAATTTTTACGAATCCAATACTTTCTTCTATTGAAAGTAAAATACACATTAAAAATTGGGAAATTGTTGAAACAAATTTCCCTATAGAATAATACGAGTTTGGCTTCTGGGAAGGTCAGGTGTTGTTCATGCATAAGGAGCTCTAGACAGTAGATGAAAAAGCGGATATATTGGTGCTTTGACTGATTAACAGACTGATTAACAAATGAGAGTTGTAGCCCTCAGTGGAGTGTCATTTATGGAGGCCTTTCTAGCAGAAAACTGAGGTTTTTAACAAGTAAAAGATATTTTGATAAGCAATTATATGAACTATAAATATCTTTTTATGCAGATGCTCTACCACCATTTAGCTATACTGGCTGATTATCAATCGGTATTTCCCATATAATATCCATAGACATGTTCCAGTGGTAGAAACACCGCGACATAGTCGCGGAAACAGAAAAATGGCTTGCAGACAGTTTTTGTCTGCACTAATAAAAAAATTTGTCTACAACTTTTGGACAGTCTTTGTCTGCTCTAATAAAAAAAAATTGCCCACAACTTTCGGACAGTCTTTGTCTGCAATTTACGGACATTTTTCGCCTGCGACAATGTGCTACCGATGTACGACATCTTAGTTAATGTGAAGCATCAATCTGCATCACTAAAAGAGGGGGACGGTCTTATCCCTCTTACCCCCCATGATGCTTTATCTCAGAAAATCATAGTCTGAACTAAAAAACTTTAAATTTGGAGTTAAATGGATGCTAATATGACAAAGACTGCAGGGTCTTAACTCCTCTTACCCCCCACGTGCTTTATCTAAAAAAATCATGGTCTGAAACTACAAAATTTGAAGTTTGGAATTGAATGAGTGCTAGTATGACAAAGACTGCATCATTAAAAGGAGGGAGGGTCTTAACTCCACTTACCCCCCCCCCCCCCCACACACACACACACACACAGTGCTTTATCTCAAACTGAACTATAAAATTTTAAATTTGGAGTTGAATGGGAGTTAGTATTATATGAACTGCATCATTAAAAGAGGGGAGGGTCTTACCCCTCTCCCCCATGCCTTATCATGAAAAATCATGGATTAAACTTTAAATTTTTTTTAATTTGGAGTTGAATAGGTGTTAGTATGATACGGACTGGATCGTAGAAAGAGGGGGAGGACCTCCTCCCCACTTAAATGAAATTTTAAATTTGGAGTTAAATGGGTGTTACCGTACCGTATGATACAACACCCATTCCACTTACATGAAATTTTGAAATTTTAAATTTGGAGTTGAATGGTACAAACTGCATCGTTAAAGGGAGGGAGGCTCTAACCACCCCCCCATGCCTTATCATAAAAAATCATGGCCCGAACTTCACAAAAATTTGAATTTGGAGTTGAATGAGTTTAAGGGGGAGGATCTTAACACATGTTACCATCTACGGTGCTTTATCTAAAAAAAATCATTTTCTGAACTTTACAAAATTTTAAGTTTGGAGTTAAATGGGTGTTAATATGACAAAGACTGAATCATTAAAATGGGAGCATCCCCCCCCCCCCTTGAAGCCTTATCTTGAAAACTCTAAACTTCACAAAATTTTTAATTAGGAGTTGAGTGGGTGGTAGTCTTCCAAAGACTGTGCAATTGGAAGGAGACAGGTTCTGTTCCTCTTCCCCCAATTGTGCTTTATCAGTTACAGTCCTAACTTTACGAAATTTTAAATTTCAAGTTGGTTAAATGTTAGTATGACAAAGAGTGTACTGTTGGAAAGGGGAGGTGCTGATCCCCCTCTGTGACTTCTCAGTTACAGTCCAAATTTTAAATTGGACATTATTGAGTGTTGGCGTCACAGAAACCGCAAAATTTAATAGACAGCATCTGGACCATTTTCTCCCTATGGTATTAGGTCTTTTAAAAACTTTCAGAAATTAACTACTTAAATTTCAATTCTTTTGGATACTGCATAACGAAAACTACTTCCTTTGAATGGGAAGGAAACAAATTATTTAAACTAGGACGAAAGAAAGGATTAAAATAAAAAACTTGTGTATTACATGATTAATGCATGAATAGTTTATTTAAGTCACTCACAATATTATTGTTTTGTATATAATATGAACTGTTGTGTGAGTTTTTTCCATGACAGATACTTCCTTTCGAATCCACAGAATTAAATTCTGCTTTTGCCAGAATTTCGTCAAAATCTTTTTTTTTTTTTTAAAGAAAAGAAAATTAATAATAATCAGCATCAAAACAAACAATATCTTTTTTTTTTTCAACAATTAAAAATTTAAATGTCCCTTTTTAAAGCTTTTACCAGGTTATTATTTTCATATTTTAATTAATTTCAAAAAATCTAATCAAAATTTCGTTACAAATACGGTACCAAATGAAAGGGGCATTTTTCTGAATCCGTCTGATTAATTAATGGACAATTAGATTTTTTTAAAATTATCTAAAGTATGAAAATCTGATGGCAACTTGCGCATGTATATATATATAATCTCAACAATGGAAAAATTAAACAAAAATTATTATTATTATTTTTTTTTTTTTACTTAAGCTAAGTAAAATGGCACAAAAATCAATACTTGAACACATGTTACTAGTAGGGCCTTTTAAATTTAAATGCAAAAAACAAGTTTTCCAATTTTTTTTTTTTATTTATTTAATGTGGTTTAATTAGTTACAAGCTACATCTATAATAATAAATGGAAAGGTTTGTCTGTCTGTTCTTTTATACGTTCAGCCCCTATTAAACGCAGAAGTACAAGAGTTGACATACAGATGCTCTGGAGCCTTTCCGAGGTCCTCCTGACAACAGAATTTAAAATTTTTAATTAGTTGTGGAGATATTAATTAAAATGTTCACTCATGTCTAATCTAAAAGCAATCTCATTGACCAAGAATTCACTGCCATTGCTTAAAAAAATATATTTTAACGGAGTTAAAAGCAGAAAAAGTGGAAGATAAATTAAAAATATTTGTCCGATCGTTGCGATTTCGGTACCAAATGAAAGGGGAATTTTTTCTGAATCTATGTGTGCAAGCGACTTATCGGTACAACAATTAGATTTTTAAAAATTAACTAAAGTATGAATTTTTTGTGGCAACATCATTTCAAATGCCAGACGACCATCTGCCATGAAAAAGGAAATGATTGTAACCAATCAAGATGTCACGTGTTTTATAGTAGGGGGGGAGAAATTGCATTTTTCAAATTTTCATTCACATTACATTTGAATTAATATATGGCCTAGACAGCATATTATAAAGCTACTGTTCAATTTTCATGAAAATATGTGGATAAACAAAAATATTAGATTAAATTTTGTTTTATATTTTGCAGTATTTTAAATTGAGATATGCTGTTGAAATTTCGTAATATTTGGTTTTAACACCCGATAATTCGATTCTGAATATTTTTGAAAGTGTAGAATTAATAGGAAGGGGGAGGGCGAAGGGGCCAAATACAGCGTTTGAAATTGGTATCATTAGGTTTTAAGGAAAGATAAATCGATTGCGGATATTTTCAAGTGTAAAATTATTAGAAGGGACGGAAAGGGGAGGGGGAAGGGACAAAAACTTAGAAAAGGAATGGTTGTTTTGGAGAAAACAACGGAAAACCCAGAACGCCTTTATTCTTTTATATTTTGCAGAGTTTCAAATTCTGATACTCCTTTCACATTTCATACTATTGATTTTTAACAGTATTTAGCCCAGAATTATGCAAGTTTCGGAGAAAACCACGAAAAAGTCAGACATAAATCGTTTTATAATAGTGTTTATCATTTTTGTATCTCAGCTTCTAATTAACATAATTTCAAAAGTAATATGTCATTTTGAAACTTATTTGAAATGAATTTCAAGAGTAGACGCCATAAATTTCTGTCACCTTCCATTAACCGACTACCATAGGTAATGGAATTCGAGATTTCATATGATTTACACGTTTTAAGGTGTCCTGATTAGGTTTTTCTTTTGTATCTCAGCTACTGATTAAAATAATTTTATAAGTAATACATTATTTGAAAGTTTTGTTGATTTGGAATTGAACAGTAGATTACAGAAATTTCTACCGCTAGATGGCGCTGCAATAGTTTAAAATTTCAATATTTCGAATTCTAAATATGATTAAATTATTTTTAATACATCATTCGAAAGTTATTTTAAAGTACTTTAAAATTATCGAATAGCCTACATTAAATTTATCCAATAGAGGGCGCTAATCACAATTATTTGAGATTTCACCTGATTTATATGTTTTAAGATGTTCTCAAAGGGAGCAAAAAATTAGAAATTGAGTTAGACCATTCAAAATTGGTATATATAGGTTTTGGGTGCCTACGAGTCAAATGAGGATATTTTCAAAAGTGTAAAATTAAGGAGGGACAGGAAGGGTGGTGAAGAAATACGCGCATGCAGCAAGCGTATATATGAATTCGTGAGCACTGCGCACACACAGGTCTACGCTGACGAAGACAGAGGAGACCCGGTATGAGTTTTTACCCAATAAGAAATGACTTTTTTTTTTATTCCTTTTCTTAAGGTTTATGAGTAATAACATGGAATTTAGAAAAATCATAAGGGTGGTGAAGGAATACGCATGCACAGCACTCATGCATATGCATTTGTGCATGCGCATTGTGCACGGGTCTACGCTGCCGAAGACAGTGGGGACCCGGTGCGACATTTTTCCCAATCAGAGTTTTTTTTCATGTGAAAAAATGCAATTTTGAGAATTCATTAATTATAATGATTCATTTAAAAATAGTGACCAGCGAAGCAGGCGTAGCCTGCTAGTTACTAATAAATGTAAGTCGCCCCCTCCTCCCATCCCCTAGTAGATCAACTAAACTAACTCGCTTCTAACACATTTTTCATCTGTGTTAGAAAAAAAAAAAAAAAAAAAAAATGCTTTCATTCAATACACCATAAAAGCATATAAACATTAAAAAAAAAAAAAACTTTTAATTTTTGTTTATATAAAGTGAGGAAGAAAATTTTGGAAAGTACAATGCCTCTTCCTCCCTAAGAAATTGCAGAAGCATGTGCTTCTGAAGTCTGCTACTTGTAAGTAACAGTCTTTATTATATGCAGGGATGATAGTGAATTCATGAAAAAAATACCTAAAATTTCGGCGAGAAAAAATTTTCGTATAGGTAGAAAACATATATAATTCATTACAGAGAGCTCCAATCCCCTCATTATAAAAAATAAGAATTTTAATTAGGTTTAGCAGCCATTTGAAATTTATATTTTAGTCTTATTATATAAATTTAACTACGAAAAAAACTAAAATATAGTACTAGAAAAAAAAAAAAAAAATCAGGTAAAATACCTGAACACAATGACCTTTGTACATGTTTACGCATAGGTGTAACTTAAGCGAAAATTGTGTGTGTGTGAGGGACATTCCCTTAGACTATCAAAATAAAAAAAAATCTACAGTGACTCCACTAGGCTTTCCAAACATTAAGCACTTAACGGTTGTATAAATAAAATAAAGTAAGAAAAATCATTACATACACAAAAGAAAAAATTATAATATGGTGTATCAGTACTTTTCTTCACATTAATCCAGATTTTTTTTTTTTTTTTACTCTTCTGCTCTTGCATTCATTAATTGACACGCAGTTTTTACCTTTGATGAAAAATTGACATTAAAAATTAGAAGCATTGGGCTCTAAAATACTCTTAAAAAAAAAAAAAAAAATACAGTGATGGATACAAATTTTATCTCATAGCTCGCACTCCCTTTCAAACTCAAATAATCAATTACATTAAATATTGGCACTGTTAAAAACAGGTCTAATGAAACAAACAGATCTTACTGCTATTTCATCATTCATAATGGTCAGCAGCCATTTTGAATCTTTCAATAATGACATGAGCAAAAATCAGGATTGAAAGATAAACCACGGGTAAGTTTTGTATTATTTTATATACTAAATGTTACATGTAAGAGAAAAAAATATACAGTATTGCTTTAACAAATTAAAAAAGAATTAGTATTCTATAAACATTTAAATAAGAATAATCACAGGAAAAAATACTCACAGTTAGGCTTAGTAAATAAGGTGAAAGAAAAAAAAACAATGTATATAAAGACTTAAAAATGATCTTATCTTATTAATTATTTTAGATATTAGAATATTTTAATTGAAAAATAACTAGTATGATAATCAATACATATCTACTATAATGATTACACTGAATTTGCAATGATTTTTAATAATATCTAGTATAGAATGTCCTCCATGTTCAAAATACTTTTCATATAACTTAAGTATATTGCATAATTCTATACATGAAACATATACTGTAAAAATGTTAAAATAAATTATGTGTTATACTCTAACAATACTTTCTATTAAGAGTTTAACTTAAGTACTTAAATTATCTAACTACCTAATTTCTTTCATGTACTGTTTAAAAACATATGACAAATGATGTAGAAATTTACTATGACCTTGTGTTTATTAACAGAGAGGGAAAAAAGAAAATACAAAATATCTTAAAAAGAATAAATTGATATTTAAAGCTTACTTTAAAGTTATTTTTCTGTATTTTACAATGTAAGCTTAGCAGTTATTGTTTGTTTTAAACCTAACAGACAAATTTCTTTAAAGTTTAAGAACAATAATAACAAAAGATTGTAAAGAAAAAAATTAGGCCTTTGACGGTTGATTTTCAACCTGACACCTGGAGTCTCGTCCATAGCTGCATTGTGTAGGGGTTTAGTTGTTTTCCAGGTGCCGGCCCCTTCCCTACACTAGGCTATGGATTCTTCGACTTCATCTATAGTAAAATCCATACGTGTATTCATCTTTTATAGATTACTAATTTTAAAAATGAGGTCTTTTACCATGTAAGTAAAATTTATAATTATATTCTTACATGTACAGTAACTTGTCATAATTCCTTATTAAAAAGTTTAAGTTATTTTTGTTAGTATTTTTTTTTTTTTTTTTCAAAAAGTTTACTATCTTTATAAATAAATAAAAATATTTTTTTAACTAACATAATCAAAGTAGACATCAAATTAAATCTTATGAAATTCTCTTTAAAATGAGGAGTCCGAAATTTCTCTATCTCTTATAAAACATAATGTGTTTATTTAAGCTAAAAAATGCCCAATTTTCAAAATCAAAAGATATAAAATATTTTTAAGAGCATTTTATCATTTATTTCAAAAAGAGGAATGATTCCTGGATGTTTAAAACTAAAACACACTTGGCATGGGTTGATTTTACAAACAAAAAAATTTGTAAAGCATGTGTGTAGCACAAAATAGCCTGCCTTTAACTAATTCAATAAATATTAGAGATTATATTTTAAACACGGCTTTGCACAGTACTTTTAAACTTTTTAATGCATAATTTTCTGCAAATTAACCTTTATTTATAGATACTGCATTAAAAATTAATTTAAATACAAGTGGTAGATGATAAATTTGCGATTAAGCTTACTTTTATCTGTTTACACTGTATTTCAATAAAACAACGATAATTCATAATCTAAACGTAATCTGCTTCTTTTTTAATTTAATTTAACAGCATCCAGCTTCAAATACGTTAAGTAAATATGTAAAATTAATATTTACAAGAGGATTATTAAAGAGTAAACTTTTGACAAAATTGTTACATCATCATTCTTTTTTTTTCTTTTCCAAAATAAAAAAGCCTTAATTAAATCAAATACAAAACTAATCTGTCTTTCTTTCCTTTTTAATTAACAAAAGATATATACATAATTAAGCAGTTAAATATTTAAAATTATACATGTACAAGTAACAAGCAACATTCAGTTCGGTTCGGTTCGATGAGTACTGAGATTTATTGCTTGCCTCTAGGGCCGCTTATATCTCGAAAAATCCACACCACAAGGGTTTACAAGTTTTATTACAAGAAACAGACAAGTACAATATTTTTGAAGACATAAGACATCACAAACATCCATGCCCGCACCAGGATTCGAACCTGGGACCATTAGATTCGGAAGGCAGTTTCCTACCGACCGAACCACCTGGCCGGCACAAGCAACATACTTAAGCATTTTATGCAAGTCCGTTTCTTAAATATCCTAATCTAAAAACACATGGACGAACCCATTTTTACAAAACAATTTATATAATTCAAACTTCACGCCACTAAAATATATATTAGAAGCTTTAAAAATATGCAAGTATCACACTCAAAATTTTGTTAAATTTGAAATATTGACGTTCAGGTTGACATTTCCGTGGAATTGCCTTACTACGAATCAACAGCTATATAATAAAATTAAATTAATGTCAGGCACACTGATAAGATTATATATGAAAGAAAAAGATATACATTCAACTTATTCAAAAAATACTTCTATGTAGATTTTTCATTTTAAAATTTATAAGTTTAATATATGTTTACAATAAATTTTGGTGAGTATTTTATAATAAGACGATTAATATATATATTGCGAATAAAAGTAGTCTTAAAGATACAATAATGGAGTTGCAGCAAATAAACAATACACCCGCGAGATATTCATCAAACAAAATCTATTAAATTTCAAAGTATCCAAATCAAAAGAAAAGGAATAACTTGAAAAAATATAAATATATTTTAAATGAATAATAAAAATTTTTTCTCTCAAATCGCTCACACAAACAAAACAAACTATCCTTCCAAATACGTTTAGTTAAGCGGAATTCGTATTTGTCAGCAAAGCTGATTGGTTCCGTGGTGTAAACATTCCATGACGTACGCAAACCACTGACGAGATGCGCAGAACAAATGTCAAGAAGATTTCTCGATCTCTGAGGCTCCAAGGTCTTGTGCAACCCTGCTCCCGCTCAGGCGAAATCATTCTCGCCAACATTTGGCTTGATTTGGTCCATTCGAGTACAATGCGTAAATTCGCGATTTCGATACCCAAAATTTTTGCGATTTTCGCAGAATTTTTTTCAAAAGCCGATTCCAAAGCAACTAATAGAGCTTTGCGATCGCAATCACTTCCAGAATCTGCCCCACGAAGTCTACTTTCATGATAAAGCACGAGGGACCTGCCAAAGTTAAACCATTTGGCCAGGAGAGCCCTTTTTTGAAGGCATGTGCTCGATTTCGTCGCCAAATTTTTTTGTCGAATTTTACGCCCTCTCATTTTTAAAAGTCGATTCCACAGCAGCTAATAGAGCTTTGCGATCGCAATCACTTCCAGAATGTGCAAAAGATATTCTAGTTTCATAACAGACCAGCAGGGACCTGCCAAAGTTAAACCATTTGGCCAGGAGAGCCCTTTTATGCAGACTTTTGCCAGATTTCGATACCCAAAATTTTTGCGATTTTCGCAGAATTTTTTTCAAAAGCCGATTCCAAAGCAACTAATAGAGCTTTGCGATCGCAATCACTTCCAGAATCTGCCCCACGAAGTCTACTTTCATGATAAAGCACGAGGGACCTGCCAAAGTTAAACCATTTGGCCAGGAGAGCCCTTTTTTGAAGGCATGTGCTCGATTTCGTCGCCAAATTTTTTTGTCGAATTTTACGCCCTCTCATTTTTAAAAGTCGATTCCACAGCAGCTAATAGAGCTTTGCGATCGCAATCACTTCCAGAATGTGCAAAAGATATTCTAGTTTCATAACAGACCAGCAGGGACCTGCCAAAGTTAAACCATTTGGCCAGGAGAGCCCTTTTATGCAGACTTTTGCCAGATTTCGATACCCAAAATTTTTGCGATTTTCGCAGAATTTTTTTCAAAAGCCGATTCCAAAGCAACTAATAGAGCTTTGCGATCGCAATCACTTCCAGAATCTGCCCCACGAAGTCTACTTTCATGATAAAGCACGAGGGACCTGCCAAAGTTAAACCATTTGGCCAGGAGAGCCCTTTTTTGAAGGCATGTGCTCGATTTCGTCGCCAAATTTTTTTGTCGAATTTTACGCCCTCTCATTTTTAAAAGTCGATTCCACAGCAGCTAATAGAGCTTTGCGATCGCAATCACTTCCAGAATGTGCAAAAGATATTCTAGTTTCATAACAGACCAGCAGGGACCTGCCAAAGTTAAACCATTTGGCCAGGAGAGCCCTTTTATGCAGACTTTTGCCAGATTTCGATACCCAAAATTTTTGCGATTTTCGCAGAATTTTTTTCAAAAGCCGATTCCAAAGCAACTAATAGAGCTTTGCGATCGCAATCACTTCCAGAATCTGCCCCACGAAGTCTACTTTCATGATAAAGCACGAGGGACCTGCCAAAGTTAAACCATTTGGCCAGGAGAGCCCTTTTTTGAAGGCATGTGCTCGATTTCGTCGCCAAATTTTTTTGTCGAATTTTACGCCCTCTCATTTTTAAAAGTCGATTCCACAGCAGCTAATAGAGCTTTGCGATCGCAATCACTTCCAGAATGTGCAAAAGATATTCTAGTTTCATAACAGACCAGCAGGGACCTGCCAAAGTTAAACCATTTGGCCAGGAGAGCCCTTTTATGCAGACTTTTGCCAGATTTCGATACCCAAAATTTTTGCGATTTTCGCAGAATTTTTTTCAAAAGCCGATTCCAAAGCAACTAATAGAGCTTTGCGATCGCAATCACTTCCAGAATCTGCCCCACGAAGTCTACTTTCATGATAAAGCACGAGGGACCTGCCAAAGTTAAACCATTTGGCCAGGAGAGCCCTTTTTTGAAGGCATGTGCTCGATTTCGTCGCCAAATTTTTTTGTCGAATTTTACGCCCTCTCATTTTTAAAAGTCGATTCCACAGCAGCTAATAGAGCTTTGCGATCGCAATCACTTCCAGAATGTGCAAAAGATATTCTAGTTTCATAACAGACCAGCAGGGACCTGCCAAAGTTAAACCATTTGGCCAGGAGAGCCCTTTTATGCAGACTTTTGCCAGATTTCGATACCCAAAATTTTTGCGATTTTCGCAGAATTTTTTTCAAAAGCCGATTCCAAAGCAACTAATAGAGCTTTGCGATCGCAATCACTTCCAGAATCTGCCCCACGAAGTCTACTTTCATGATAAAGCACGAGGGACCTGCCAAAGTTAAACCATTTGGCCAGGAGAGCCCTTTTTTGAAGGCATGTGCTCGATTTCGTCGCCAAATTTTTTTGTCGAATTTTACGCCCTCTCATTTTTAAAAGTCGATTCCACAGCAGCTAATAGAGCTTTGCGATCGCAATCACTTCCAGAATGTGCAAAAGATATTCTAGTTTCATAACAGACCAGCAGGGACCTGCCAAAGTTAAACCATTTGGCCAGGAGAGCCCTTTTATGCAGACTTTTGCCAGATTTCGATACCCAAAATTTTTGCGATTTTCGCAGAATTTTTTTCAAAAGCCGATTCCAAAGCAACTAATAGAGCTTTGCGATCGCAATCACTTCCAGAATCTGCCCCACGAAGTCTACTTTCATGATAAAGCACGAGGGACCTGCCAAAGTTAAACCATTTGGCCAGGAGAGCCCTTTTTTGAAGGCATGTGCTCGATTTCGTCGCCAAATTTTTTTGTCGAATTTTACGCCCTCTCATTTTTAAAAGTCGATTCCACAGCAGCTAATAGAGCTTTGCGATCGCAATCACTTCCAGAATGTGCAAAAGATATTCTAGTTTCATAACAGACCAGCAGGGACCTGCCAAAGTTAAACCATTTGGCCAGGAGAGCCCTTTTATGCAGACTTTTGCCAGATTTCGATACCCAAAATTTTTGCGATTTTCGCAGAATTTTTTTCAAAAGCCGATTCCAAAGCAACTAATAGAGCTTTGCGATCGCAATCACTTCCAGAATCTGCCCCACGAAGTCTACTTTCATGATAAAGCACGAGGGACCTGCCAAAGTTAAACCATTTGGCCAGGAGAGCCCTTTTTTGAAGGCATGTGCTCGATTTCGTCGCCAAATTTTTTTGTCGAATTTTACGCCCTCTCATTTTTAAAAGTCGATTCCACAGCAGCTAATAGAGCTTTGCGATCGCAATCACTTCCAGAATGTGCAAAAGATATTCTAGTTTCATAACAGACCAGCAGGGACCTGCCAAAGTTAAACCATTTGGCCAGGAGAGCCCTTTTATGCAGACTTTTGCCAGATTTCGATACCCAAAATTTTTGCGATTTTCGCAGAATTTTTTTCAAAAGCCGATTCCAAAGCAACTAATAGAGCTTTGCGATCGCAATCACTTCCAGAATCTGCCCCACGAAGTCTACTTTCATGATAAAGCACGAGGGACCTGCCAAAGTTAAACCATTTGGCCAGGAGAGCCCTTTTTTGAAGGCATGTGCTCGATTTCGTCGCCAAATTTTTTTGTCGAATTTTACGCCCTCTCATTTTTAAAAGTCGATTCCACAGCAGCTAATAGAGCTTTGCGATCGCAATCACTTCCAGAATGTGCAAAAGATATTCTAGTTTCATAACAGACCAGCAGGGACCTGCCAAAGTTAAACCATTTGGCCAGGAGAGCCCTTTTATGCAGACTTTTGCCAGATTTCGATACCCAAAATTTTTGCGATTTTCGCAGAATTTTTTTCAAAAGCCGATTCCAAAGCAACTAATAGAGCTTTGCGATCGCAATCACTTCCAGAATCTGCCCCACGAAGTCTACTTTCATGATAAAGCACGAGGGACCTGCCAAAGTTAAACCATTTGGCCAGGAGAGCCCTTTTTTGAAGGCATGTGCTCGATTTCGTCGCCAAATTTTTTTGTCGAATTTTACGCCCTCTCATTTTTAAAAGTCGATTCCACAGCAGCTAATAGAGCTTTGCGATCGCAATCACTTCCAGAATGTGCAAAAGATATTCTAGTTTCATAACAGACCAGCAGGGACCTGCCAAAGTTAAACCATTTGGCCAGGAGAGCCCTTTTATGCAGACTTTTGCCAGATTTCGATACCCAAAATTTTTGCGATTTTCGCAGAATTTTTTTCAAAAGCCGATTCCAAAGCAACTAATAGAGCTTTGCGATCGCAATCACTTCCAGAATCTGCCCCACGAAGTCTACTTTCATGATAAAGCACGAGGGACCTGCCAAAGTTAAACCATTTGGCCAGGAGAGCCCTTTTTTGAAGGCATGTGCTCGATTTCGTCGCCAAATTTTTTTGTCGAATTTTACGCCCTCTCATTTTTAAAAGTCGATTCCACAGCAGCTAATAGAGCTTTGCGATCGCAATCACTTCCAGAATGTGCAAAAGATATTCTAGTT